>JAQGDQ010000177.1:0-217500 GCA_030141605.1 Tubiluchus corallicola
CGCTCAGTGTACTGGCAATCACAATTTAGACAAGTGTGAAAGATTCATGGAGCTAGATGCCGAGAATAAAACAAAGCTTGTTAAAGAAAAGAAATTATGTTTCAACTGTTTAAAGGCTAAACATTTTTCCAGAACGTGCAATCGCCCAGGTTGTGCAGTGGAGAACTGCAATATGAAACATTCAAAGCTGTTACATGAGGCCTTCACATTGGACAAGTCTGATGTTCAGCAAAATGAGAAGAAGCTTACTGAGGCAAGTAGTTGTGCCTGCAAGTCAATGCAGACTTCTACAAGAACTTCTTTGCCTGTTGTTGCAGTTTTTGTCAAAACATCTGAACATGCCAAGGGAATGGTTACTCATGCTTTGTTAGATCCTGGCAGTAACAAGTCATTTTGTTCCCGACAATTAGTTGAGAAGCTTGGCCTGCAAGGACACGAGCAGACTTTGTCATTATCAACTTTGAATAATGGGTCAATGGTTAAGGCACTGGAAATATCTCTGTATGTCAGTCCGACCTTTGGCAAACCAGTTGATAGAGAAGTCATTTATCTTTCTAAAGTTTATGCCTTGGAGAAATTTCCATCTTTGCGGGATAGCGTGGTTACCAGTTCAGATGTATGTAGTTGGGAGCATTTAAAGAATTTACGACTAGCTAACATGAGGCCAGCAGAAGATGTCTTATTACTGATTGGACAAGACTGTGCTCATGCATTTAAGCCTCTGCAAGTAAAGGCAGGGAATTCCGGAGAACCATATGCTGTACGGACGCCATTGGGCTGGGTTGTGAATGGACTTCATAATCTTGATTCTCAGAATTTGAATGCTGTCGTCAATGTCGTGCAATCTGATGAAGACTTAACAATCCAAGTGAAAAGATTTTGGGAAGTTGATTCATTGGATAATGTCGACAAGCGCAGTATGTCATTTGAGGACAAGGAAGTGCTAAATGTGTGGGACAGTTCAGCGCAACTAATAGAAGGTCACTATAACTTGGACATACCATTTAAAGTGAATCCTCCTGATCTGCCCGATAATCGCAAGATAGCTGAGAAGCGTCTTCAGTCACTGAAGTACCGGCTCTCAAAGGACCCTGAGCTGCATAAAAAATATACACTACGCATGAAGGAGCTTCTAGAAAAAGGTTATGCAGAGAAAGTTGCAGCATGTGACTTAGAAGGAACACCTGGATTTGTGTGGTATCTCCCGCATCATGGTGTAGTGAATCCGAATAAGCCAAAACTTCGCATTGTCTTTGATTGCTCCGTCCTGTTTGAAGAGATTTCTTTAAATAAAGCTGTCAAATAAGGGCCCGACTTGACAAACGGTTTGCTAGCTGTTCTGATTCGATTTCGGGAAGGCCCTGTGGCACTTATGTCTGACATAGAGGCCATGTTTAACCAGGTTGTAGTATCCAAACATCATCGAGATGTTTTGCGGTTTTGTACCTGGGACATACCATTTAAAGTGAATCCTCCTGATCTGCCCGATAATCGCAAGATAGCTGAGAAGCGTCTTCAGTCACTGAAGTACCGGCTCTCAAAGGACCCTGACCTGCATAAAAAATATACACTACGCATGAAGGAGCTTCTAGAAAAAAGGTTATGCAGAGAAAGTTGCAGCATGTGACTTAGAAGGAACACCTGGATTTGTGTGGTATCTCCCGCATCATGGTGTAGTAAATCCAAATAAGCCAAAACTTCGCATTGTCTTTGATTGCTCCGTTCTGTTTGAAGAGATTTCTTTAAATAAAGCTGTCAAATAAGGGCCCGACTTGACAAACGGTTTGCTAGCTGTTCTGATTCGATTTCGGGAAGGCCCTGTGGCACTTATGTCTGACATAGAGGCCATGTTTAACCAGGTTGTAGTATCCAAACATCATCGAGATGTTTTGCGGTTTTTGTGGTACCCAGATGGTGACCTGACAAAACAACCACAGGTCTACAGGATGACGAGGCATCTTTTTGGAGGCAATTGGAGCCCCAGTTGTGCGACATATGCTTTGCAGAAAACTGCCCTGGATAACATTCACAAGTTTGACAGCAAGATTATTGATGCAGTGCTTCGTGATTTTTATGTTGACGACTGTTTGAAGAGCTTTTTGACTGAGGATGATGCCACTGAGTTTGTAGTTAAATTGACAGAGCTGTTAGCCCGTGGTGGGTTCCATATAACTAAATGGATTAGCACTAGTGTCAAGGTACTTGAAATGATTCCTGAAGAGGATAGAGCTGAATCTGTTCGAGAAATTGACATTTCAAAAGGTTCCTTGCCATTAGAAAGAGCTCTGGGCTTACGTTGGAATGTGGACAGAGATGAACTTTGTGTCCAAGCCAAGTTAAAGGAGAAGCCACTCACAAAGCGAGGTTTATTGAGTGTTCTTTCTTCCGTGTATGATCCTTTGGGTCTAGCCTGTCCTGTTACTCTTGTAGCAAAGAAGCTCTTTCAGCAAGAAAGCAGACTAAAGAAAGAATGGGACAGCCAGTTGTCTCCTGATGTTCAATACCACTGGATTAACTGGATGAAGCAAGCTACAAATTTAGATCAGTTTGGTGTTGAGAGATGCTTCATGCCAAAGAACTTTGGACATGTGCTAAGATGTGAATTGCGTGTCTTTGGAGATGCATCTGAGGATGCTTATGCTGCCGTGGCATATATGCGGCTTGTGAATGCTGATGAGAAGATACACTGCTGTCTTGTTTTGGCCAAAGCACGCCTAGCTCCCATGCATAGAATGACTGTTCCTAGGCTAGAGCTATCAGCAACTGTACTTGCTGTTAAGATCGGCCAGACAATCTCGCGTGAGTTGAGAACCGACATAGATGAGACCTGGTACTGGACTGACAGCAGTATAGTTCTGGGCTACATACACAACACTGATAAACGCTTCAAAACGTTTGTAGCTAACAGGCTTGGTATTATACATGAAGCTTCTATGCCTTCTCAATGGCACCATATCAGAAGTGAGGACAACGTTGCTGATGATGCTTCAAGAGGCTTGTCAGTTGATGAACTACTTCAGCAGAAAAAATGGATTAATGGTCCTGAGTTTTTGTGGTTGCCAAAATCTGAATGGATAGAACTCGAGGTAAAAAATTTGCATCATCCAGAAATGGAAATCAAGCGTGAAAGTGTGAAATCTCAGAAAGCTGCATCATGTGGTGCAGTGGCATCAGTAGAAGCCGAGTCGGATGCTTTAGAAAATATGTTTAAGAGGCACTCGTCGTGGTACAGGTTGCGAAAATCTGTCGGCTGTATCCTGCGCCTGCGGAACATTCTACTGAGCAAAGCTAGAGGAATGGATGCTAAGTCCTTTGATGACAGTTTATCTGTTGAAGAACTGCAGCAGGCAGAGATCAGCATTGTCAAATATCTACAGTACAAGTACTTGAAAAATGACAATGGAATGAAAACTCTCAGGAAGTTAAATCCAGTCATAGATTCCAATGGAGTAATGTGTGTAGGTGGCCGTGTGAAGAGCATGCACCAGATGATTCTGCCGAAACATCACCACATAGTAGACCTGATTATACGTGAAGCACATGAAATGTCAGGACATTCTGGACGAGAGTATGTGGTTGCCAAGCTGAGACAGAAGTACTGGATCATCAAGGTTAGAACCAGAGTCAGATCACTCTTATCGAGCTGCATAGTCTGTAGACGACGTGATGGTGTTCCATTGTCTCAAAAAATGGCTGATCTGCCAGATGATCGCGTGTCTCCAGCTCTGTCTGCCTTCACAGCTGTTGGTGTGGACTGCTTTGGTCCGTTTTTTGTCAAAAGAGGTCGTTCAGAGGTGAAGAGATACGGATGTGTCTTCACTTGCCTGACTATTCGTGCTATTCACATAGAGGTACTGCATTCCCTGGAGACTGATAGTTTCATTAACGCTCTTTTCAGATTTATTTCTCGCCGTGGGCCTCCGTCTGTCATCCGATCTGACAATGGCACTAACTTTGTCGGTGCAGAGAAAGAATTGAGATCAGCAATATGCGACTGGGATCAGCAGAAGATTACAGATGTTCTACGGAAGCGTCATGTACAATGGATCTTTAACACACCAGGTGCATCCCATCATGGTGGAGCTTGGGAAAGGATGATCCGATCCATTCGCAGAGTTGCATTTTCTATATGCAGTGAGCAAAGGCTTGACGATGAAAGCTTGCCTACTCTGATGTGCATGGTAGAGTCCATTATAAATGATAGGCCGATCACAACAGTGTCAGATGATCCAAATGATCTTGAGGCTCTCACTCCAAACCACTTACTGTTGTTAAGAGCTGGATCAGTACCTGTCAAGCTCTTTGATTATTCTGACTTATATAGGCGAAGATGGCGCCAGGTACAGTATTTGACAGATGTCTTTTGGCGGCGATGAACTCATGAATATCTTCCGATGCTGCAACAATTTCAAAAGTGGGAGAAGCAGAAGGAAAATCTCAAGTGTGGAGATGTTGTTCTATTAATCGACAACACCTTGCCAAGAAACCGTTGGGAACTTGGACGGATTATGGATACTTATCCGGGTAAAGATGGCTTGGTCCGCTCTGTGTTGCTCAAGACAAAGTCGTCAACTCTGAAACGGCCTGTGCAGAAACTTTGTCTGCTTGAGCGTGTTTCATAAACTGCAGTTTTGTGTTCCAAAATGAGGTTAAAGTTTAATGATTGATAAATATTTTGTTATGTTTCACGTTCCAGATAGAACATTCAAAGGGGGCGGGGTGTTGCAGGTGCAAATGTTTTGGTCCATTACCTCTTCTCAAGGTAGAATATGCATTAGAAGCCATAATACATTAGACTGTAGCTCAACCTCTAGACTAATTTTTCTACTCTGACATTGTATAGGTGGAACTTGTTATGTACACATGTCTCTGTTACATTTGAAATTTGGCTTTTAATTATACTGTTACCTTTTACTGACATTCTGGCTTTTTCTCGGCTCAATATTGGACCAACAATGTATGTATGCATTTTAGCTTTTAGTGTAATGTAGTAATCTGTAGCACTTATTTTCTTGCACTTGTTTCAGTAGATTTGTAGATGTAGTAATTGTAGACTATAGGAAATTTGTATTTTTGCAGAATAAACTACATAGATATGGGAACGCAACTTTGATTTGAGCGTATACATTACATGTATAACATGTAGTTACTTGTGTAACTGTGTAAAAAGCAGCGATGCAACATTTCATATTTCTACAGATATGAATTGTGACTAGTTTGGTCATTTAGCAATATTAGACTAGTATTTAATAAAACCTATGCTAGACCTAATCATTACTTTTCCTGATTTGTGTTGATTTTTCGCACTTTAAAGAAAAGACTCTTAATCAAGGCTGGATTACCCTAAAGGCTACAGCTTAGGGCCCCTTTGGCGAGCCAAAGCTTGAGAGGCCCTGCAAAATATATTTTCAAACATATGTATATATATCACATATATATATATACATATATTAAACAGCACAAATATATACTGCATAAAGTTATATAAGTACACATCGATAAAACGATTGCTCTGCTCAACTTGCAAACCTTTTATTTAAATAATAATTTTCAAGTAACTTTAACTTGATGTTCAGCCATGCATAATAAAACCATAAGAACATGATCACAGAACATAGAACTCTTACAATAATTCACTTCAAACCCTGAATCATGTGTATCACAGTACCATCAAAACTGAAATGGAAGCATCTAAATAATGGTTATACAAAACGTCTATGATACTTAATAACATAAAGAAATAATATCTATACATTGCAACGTTATATCTAAGCAACTATTAGTGAAATTATAAATTATAATTTCTGCATTTAACGATGAACGAAATCAAGGCTGGATTACCCTAAAGGCTAGTATAGGTTGCAGCTTAGGGCCCTTTGGGGTGCCAAAGTTTGAGGGGCTCTGCTAAATATATTTTCAAACATATACTTATTAAACAGCACAAATATGTATAGTCAACCTCAGGCTTAAGGTACTCGCTTATAAGAGACACTTGCTTATAAGGGACCACCAACACCGTTCCCAATTTTTCGTGACATTATTCTATGTACACAATCTTCGTATATAAGGTACTCGGATATAAGGGACTTTTGATTATAAGGAACGTTTTTTTCCGGTCCCGAGGTGACCCTTATATCCGAGGTTGACTGTACTGCATAAAGTTATATAAGTACACATCGATAATAATTAACTTGCTCGACTTGCAAACCTTTTTAAATTAAATAATTTTCAAGTAACTTTAACATGATTTTCAGTCATGCATAAAAAACCATAAGAACATGATCACAAAACATAGAACTCTTACAAACCCTGAATCATGTGTATCACAGTACCATCAACTGAAATGAAAGCATCTAAATAATGGTTATACAAAACGTCTATGATACTTAATAACATAAAGAAATAATATCTATGCATTGCAACATTATATCTAAGCAACTATAAATAAAATTAAAATATGATAATCTCTGCATTTAATGATGAACGAAACACAAACGGGCAAGCTAGTAGCATTCACCACTCTCCAGTCATAACCATTCGACAATTGTTCTGACCACTGGCCATTTCAGTCCACTACTGTCAACATTACAAAGCTAAACTACTGTTGCTATCACGGACTGCAGCTTTTGTTGTTTCAGACTTGTGAGATTTCGATCATAGCAATTTCGCCACTATTAACTGAAAATAAAAAATCGTGAAATCATTTCAATGCAACTACATTTCAAGTGAAACAAACTACTATTACAAATGTTTCGATGCAGAAATGTATAAAACAGTGAAAAGAAACACCAATTTTGAAAATTGCAACTACAAATTAGAAACTCTAGCCGAGAGGTGCGAAAAAGCTGCAAAAAGCTATTTTTGGATGTACAGAAAGATTCTCAGAACCTAAACAATTTACTCCCTCCCCTTCCACAGACTAAACATTACAACCCCAGAAACAGCAAACCCTGGGACAATCAATTTAAATTATCTATAATCAGAACTGAATGATATAGAAAATGTTTTATTCTCTACTGCTTATTTAATTGTTAATGAGTTTTCATCTGTACTTAGCTAACCACTGCATATTTGTGCAATTTTATTCGGATCTCTGCTCAAATTTTTTGTTTAGTAATCTTTACATTGCATTTTTAAAATTTTAAATATGTGCATTATAAATTTTAAAAGCTGTGTATTTAGAGTAACAATGACGGCTGCTGCATCAGCTCAATAACTTCAGTTAATTATGCTTTACTAGACTTTACTTAATTATGCATTAGTCTGTGATTTACTCGCAGAATCTTGCTTGGGAACAAGAAAAAATGAACTAAGTAAGGTTCTAGCTAGCTGTAAAACTGTTGCTATTACAACAGCATGGGTTGCGAGGCATTGTCAGTGTACACAAATGCCCTGTCTGGTACACTTAACCTTTGACCTTTTCATGATCATCATCAATCGCTGGAACTGTGAAAAGCTTATTATCACTGTCCAGCAGGCACTAGTCCATCACATCTTAATGAACAATTATGTAATGAACAACGATAAACGATAAACGACAATCTTAATGAACAACTAAACATTAAAAGCTTTACCACTAGTGCTCCACTGTTAATGCTGGTCAGTGGCCACCCAAGTAGCAATGGATTGTAATACAATGACTAAAATGTACATTAAAATGACTCAAATGAGCTGCATGTACAGTTAATGTTTGGAAGTTTCCAATCATTTGACCCAATACAACACTCTTCTTACTCTGATGGCACAAAAATGTGCACAATAATTTCTACCAGCGATTTTGATAAGATATCGATCGACATGCAACCAGCCAGGCCGGCAGAATTTTTCATGAATGATAATTAAGAACCATTCAACTGTTAGCAATCTAATAAAATGTTTGATTTTAGTGGATCAGTTTGTGCAAAAACTCAGTGCATCATGTTTAGCCATTACGGAAAACCATCAGCACGATGTACCATGGCTAAGAGGGCCATATTCTCTGGAGCTGTACAGTACTAATACACAGATCTACCAAAAAAGGTTCCTATGCTATATGCCATTTGCTAGATTCCCTACTGCTTGGCAAAGTATGTCGTAGAGATTTTTTGAAGGTGTCTTTAAGCTCTAGAAATTGAACTTAATAAGTGCAGGAGTCAAAATAGGATATAGTGAGTACTGAAAAATGTACAAAAGTAGTGAATACTGAAAAATGTATAAAGAGTAGTGAATACTGAAAAAATGTACAGGAGTAGTGAATACTGAAAAATGTATAAAGAGTAGTGAATACTGAAAAATGTACAAGAGTAGTGAATACTGGAAAATGTACAAAGAGTAGTGAATACTGAAAAATGTACAAGTAGTGAATATTGAAAAATGTACAAGAGTAGTGAATACTGAAAAATATACAAGAGTAGTGAATACTGAAAAATGTACAAGAGTAGTGAATACTGAAAAATGTACAAGAGTAGTGAATACTGAAAAATGTACCAAGAGCAGTGAATACTGAAAAATGTACCAAGAGTAGTGAATACTGAAAAATGTACCAAGAGTAGTGAATACTGAAAAATATACAAGAGTAGTGAATACTGGAAAATGTACAAGAGTAGTGAATACTGAAAAATGTACAAGAGTAGTGAATACTGAAAAATGTACCAAGAGCAGTGAATACTGAAAAATGTACCAAGAGTAGTAAATACTGAAAAATATACAATAGTAGTGAATAGTAAAAAATATACAAGAGTAGTGAATACTGAAAAATGTACAGTGTAAATACAAGATTTTTAAAATTATTTCAAAGGTTTCAGAAAATGCAATATATGGACTTCAGGTCTATTGGAGTAGAGACTTTGAAAAGTTTGCAGTGAATACGGAAGCTTACACAAAAAGTAATGGCCGGATAAGCGAATACGGTTTTGCACCTCTATAAGAGTGCATATGACACCCCTTACCTTACATTTCTGCTTCGTATTTCATAGTGCAATTCTTAGTCTAGGCTTTACCTCTGTAACCAAAGCTCACGGCGCACATCCATGTATAAGACTATACCTGTATTTCAATTCTTACTGGCTATTTAGTTTATACACTGATCCATACATATAAGAGCTGTTCACATACCTGACATGCCTGAATTTTTATTAAGAAATGCAGGCAGTGTTATACATTCTCTTGCAGCATTAATGTTTTGCCTACAAACTGCAGTGACTCTCTTGCAGTGGGTGGCAGTACAAATTACTGCCGTGAGAAAAGCAATGCAAATGACTGCACTTGTTGTTAGCCAACATACTTGTTTAAAAGCTCTCAGATTTTGAGTTGCTGTAAAACAAAAACAATAAATCCACTACAAAGAAATAAAATTTAAACTTAACTAGATAAAGCATCCACGAAAGAATAAAACAATTATTAAAGCAAAACCGGACCCAATCCTTAACTGTAGATCAAAACAATCTACTCTTTGAAATATTGAAAGGGAACACACTATTTTTTTTCAAAAATGACTTATGTGAAAGAATTATTACCACACGAACCCAATTTCGCGTTTGCGCCACTAGCTTTTCGCTGTTACATGCACTTCGCCATTCACTGGTTAAACGGGCACTAGCGCCTGCATTTCGGAAGCACATTACACAAAAGCAGGTGCTGTACCTCTCAGTTCAGATGTGTTAGTTTCTGACGAACTATGCACGTTCGAGTTTTCAAATTTAAATTTTTATCTTAAAACTTGCCTAGTTTTAGTGCAACTTACTGAATATCTTACAGTAGCGCTGTACATCAATTTTCACTTTTGCAAACACGTGCAACACGCTCGTAGAATATTTTAGCTGTTGAAAATTATGTTAGTTTGTGACATCATCAATAGTTGGGTTCGTCCGCCCAATTAATTATTTAATTATCAGAAACACTTCTGCAGTCTTAATCGTGTTAAAATGTATACTTTTTATCAGACTTGAAAATGGGGTTATATGTGAAAAAAGATCCTGTCTTCCTTTAAAAAATCATTTTCACACTCGAGTGAGATTTCCGCCCGTTTTGAATTATGAACACAAGAAAAGAAACTGCTTTCAATATCGAGCGTATTTAATTAATATCAAAGTTGCACTCACACTCGTTTTTGCTGAGCATTTCCATGCCTAGATACGCTGCTTTAAAACTGTAGCCTAAAGCATTTACACCATAACAGATGTATTTCCCAGCATCTGTTTCCGTTACGTGCCTTAAAACCAGCTTGGAAACGTATATGTCTTTACTTTCAAGGTGCACGTCTTTGTGTCCCAAAGTCTGAAAAATCAATTAAGAAATAATGATAGTAACACAAGGAAGCCAGCTAAATTCAACCAAAAAAAGCCATCGAAAAGAACCTATGTGTGCATGATTTTTGATTTTCTGATCAGTGCGGCACAGGATTCCGCACATATGCCACTTTTTCTTAAATATAGAGAATTATGCCAAGGATTATTGTGCAACTAGCCGGTTAAATTCCTGCTTTCATTCTGATGTCTGCACTGATATCTCATATTCATATTCATATAAGCAAATTCATTCAGATTCTCAATCAAGATTTTGCACGTAAGGCAAATAGCTGAGTATCGTAACATATGCTTGGCTATGAAATTACACAATGGCAAATCTGGTTAGTAAGTAGATGAGTGACGGATGCAAAACTGCTTTCAGGCATTTTCATCAGCCACATTTGCTCCCCGAGCTACTTACTTCTACCCGTATGGCATACACTTCCGAACTCCAAACATAGCTAAGGCACCGTCGGTATAAGGAGGCCCTGTCATTAAGTGACTTGCACTTTGTCAAACTATAAAAATGCTTTTCCAATTTTATAAAATTGGAATATAAAAATCTTGGATCAAGCTTACAAGATGTGCATGTGTTTTTTGTAGGTTTCTTTCATAGAAGGCAAGTCTTGCACAACAAAAACTTCAAATGACTTAAACATTTGATCGTGCAAGGGCTTTTTTCTCTTCTTTTTCAAAGAACTACGTGAAATGATAAACAAAGAGCCTCAACAAATTACTTTATATTGCTGCAAAAATGGTGACAGATCAAAACATTCAGCTCCATTACAGAATGACACAGCTTGAGATTCGACCTAGCAATTATTGGACACAAATGTCAAACTACGTTAAGCAGCACTGTTTATTAACACGATAAGTTGCCAATAAAAACAACCAACCTTGTAAAACATATATAACTTAGAAAAGAGTTTAAATAAACGGCAGTACTAAGTTTCATAGTATACAAGTTTCAATTCTAATGAATGACTGCTGTGTGACCCAGCAGGGCTGGAGTGAAATTAATTTCAGTTAAGAGTTTAGCTAGATTGAGCAGTAACAAAAATTTTGAAAGTACCTAGGAACTCTAGTTAGTTTAAAAAACAGCACTATGAAAATGTACTTATATATTTATTGGGTAATCACAATTACAAATCACACAATGCACACACCGATTATAAAGATTTCACACATATATAGAGCTACAAAAAACCTATACCACGTTATCAAGAACACAATTACACAAGTCAAACTCGACAATTTAAACCAAAGACACAACATCAAACCTTGATGTATAAACCCAATGGCACAACACGAATATACATAAACACAAATGTCCTACTAAATCTGAAGATATGCATTTCCATGAAGCAGTGGTAAATTTGAGTGAAGCAATAAAAATTTAAAATGCACAAGACTGTAAAAAGAGAATGTTTCATACCTGAAAGGTGGTATTATTAAATGTAATAATATCATTATTTGCATCTTCATCAGGCTGCAGTTCTTTTAGCCACTGCAATAAAAACTGCTGATAACCAGCTAAATAGTAGCAATAAATATATGCAGCAAAAATCAGAACAGTTAATAACATTAATTATGGACACAACAAAAGAATCATTGAAAATTTATACAGATGGTAAACAATCAATATCACAAAAATTTCATAAGCTCACAAACATTATTGATACGTATCGTTATTGCTAACATCCCTAGTTTGTATTTAAGCACTTAGTAATGCATCTGGCATATGCACTGATCCTCCACCATCATGATGGATGAAGAATATGTTGACGAGTGCTTTGTCTCAGAAACTACCATAGTCGAATCAACCACACCTACCAAATTGCTAAACGTTACAAAAACATGTTTGAGCATCATGCAAGCACAAGCGCATTTCTCACATTTAACAAATGCAATATTGTTGAATTGCACGTACTTGCAGAAAAGGAAACAGCCCAGAGCGTATCCTGCACCAAAAAGTAGCTGATTCACCTTCGCGCACGGTGACATTTACGGGGTCACTGCCTACCAAACTCGGCTTCCTCAGTCTATCTGTTAAAGCAAACGCATTGTATACAAAAACATAGCAATCGCATGCCGTTATTACGCAATTACGTGACTCCTAGTTTGTGGAATCAAAACAATTGTTTCACTGTTATCACTACAACGATCGAAATATATCACTTCCAGTTCAAAAGAATCTGCACTACATTTGGATTACTTCTATTTATCAATTTGTTGCATTCCAGCTGACTGATTTACTTTTAACTAAGTCTTATCAATAATGATGAACTCAAAATATCACCAATACAATGTAACATGCCTATACCAGGATCTTATTTGCACAATAAAATTTGGTCTTTAATCAAAGATAAGAATTCTAATCTTTAACTGCACAATAAAATTTGTAAATGGTTCAGTACAAAAGCAGCAGTAATTCTTATATATTCTGCCTACAGGAGATATTGCTTAACTTTTAGAAAAGTTTTTTCTATCGACGCATCTATGCATTCTGTTTAGCAGTTGCTATTACTTTGAAGGATAATTAAGTGCATTAAGGTAACACCTCTGCCATTCTGGTTAACATCTTTAGCCTTCACTGTCTTAATCCATAGAAAAAACAATTTACTGATATATTAAATATAACAATAACATTTTAATTTATTTTTAATATTTATGTTAAACATTCTATAATCACACATAATGATGAACTATGAAGTGTACATCACGAAATACATGCAAGTAATAGTTTTAAGACAAAAACTACTAGTTACCACTAATGACCAAAAAAAGAAAAGGATCACGAAGGTAATCTGATAACTTGTACGAAAAATAAAGGCAAATCACAAACACACACATTGCATAAGTAACATTTAAAGAACAAACAGCCATCTAAAATAAGCAACAAACTACTGCAAGGCCACTAAATCAACTAAAATCATCAGCATGCCTGGAAACTATAAGCTAAACTAAAATAATTATTATAATCTTAGTGTACAAACCCACAATTAATTCAACCACCTCAACACTCAGGGGCGTATTAACCAATAGGCTACTTAGGCTATAGTCTAGGGCGTCAAAGTTTGAGGGGCGCCTAAAATTTTAAAATTTTTTTTATTCTCCTCAGAAAATGTGTATCCGTTCATATTCATGTAAAACAAGCACTGCATAACACATCATAGGTAGTTACCGAAATAAAATGTTATATAAGTGCCATATAACGAACAAGTACAAGCCTATTACAAGGTACAACACAACAAACAGTTGCTCAGCCTGCTTGTATATAAGTGTAGTTCGTAATTAACAATGACAAAAATGATCAAATATGAGGTAATCACTGCTTGTAGTGAGAGCAGTTTTTCATGAACCCATGCAAAATGCAGCAAATGCTTACGGCCCTGAAGGAGTTAAAACTGTAATTCTATTCTTATTGGTATCTAGACTGTTAAAGGTCACAAAAGCTTCGCATTCCGGTCTTGTTCTGTCGTTGTATGCAAAAACGATGATCATGGAATGGCTTTAGTTGGGTAGTTATTAGTCATTAAGCAATCCAGGTCACTTGCAGTCTTTACACCATGCACATAAGGCAACAACACTAAAGGTCAGCAAAAAGAACCTGCTCAGAGTTCCGGCTTTGGCTGCCCTTTTCCCCCCTCTCCTCCAACTTGGCCTATACTGGCTAAATTGCTGCAAAATTAAGTTGCCACAACCAGTTTTTCTAATTTTCGCTTTGTTCTCTAATACTAATCTGTCTGTGCAGGAATTTTAAATTTAAAGTTGCCCTTATATTTGCACAGTGAACAGAGTTTCTTTCTCTATGTGCCACTTGAAAAATGTCAGGTACTAAACAGAAATGTACAAAACACAAATCAATGTGTGCTACTACTAAAACACTTTACACACAGTTAACCTTGGGTATAAGGTACTCCTTATAAGGGAGCACCAACACCGGTCCCGATTTTTCGTAATGTTTTTCCTATGTAAAAACCTTCGTATATAAGGTAGTCGCATATAAGGGACTTTCGGTTATAAGGGACGATATCTTCAGGTTCCGCGTAATAGAAACCCAGGTAAATTACCTCGCAGATAAGGGACCCTATGATCAAAGCGAAATTGATCGATTTTTAAATTCAATTTTTTCCAAACTCGGCCTTCGAACGGCTTGGTTTCTGCGGTCACATACATCTCACATCACTGAAGGAGCTTCCCACATACCGTTTGCACTGAATGCATAGCAATAATCCATAAAAATTTGGGTAAAAGTACAGAAAAGTACAGGTCTAGATACACCCTCGGTCTGACTCAACTTCGGCTATAAGGGACATCGGACATATGGGATGGTTTTCACCTGTCCCAAGGTGTCCCTTATATCCAAGGTTGACTGTAAATGTTCCTGAGTGCTGTGAAACAGAAGAGGAATTAGTTAACAGAAATACGTCAAATACACATACATAAAAATGTAATAAAGAAATGCAAGAAATACTAGATAATGCAACACTATCTATCCAAGACAAAGTACAGAAGTTGTTACAACAAGACTGTGAAGATTACCATGAAATCCCTTATAAGGGAGCACCAACACCGGTCCCGATTTTTTGTAATGTTTTTCCTATGTAAAAACCTTCGTATATAAGGTAGTCGCATATAAGGGACTTTCGGTTATAAGGGACGATATCTTCAGGTTCCGCGTAATAGAAACCCAGGTAAATTACCTCGCAGATAAGGGACCCTATGATCAAAGCGAAATTGATCGATTTTTAAATTCAATTTTTTCCAAACTCGGCCTTCGAACGGCTTGGTTTCTGCGGTCACATACATCTCACATCACTGAAGGAGCTTCCCACATACCGTTTGCACTGAATGCATAGCAATAATCCATAAAAATTTGGGTAAAAGTACAGAAAAGTACAGGTCTAGATACACCCTCGGTCTGACTCAACTTCGGCTATAAGGGACATCGGACATATGGGATGGTTTTCACCTGTCCCAAGGAGTCCCTTATATCCAAGGTTGACTGTAAATGTTCCTGAGTGCTGTGAAACAGAAGAGGAATTAGTTAACAGAAATACGTCAAATACACGTACATAAAAATGTAATAAAGAAATGCAAGAAATACTAAATAATGCAACACTATCTATTCAAAGACAAAGTACAGAAGTTGTTACAACAAGACTGTGAAGATTACCATGAAATTCATTTTTCTCCACTCAAGACCGATAGCTGCAAAAAACAAACAACTGAAAATGTCCTTTAATATGTTCAGGGGCCAAAAGCACTTTATTATGTTACATCATATAATATAATAGATCAAAAGTAGTTATATAGTACAGAACAATACGATTCTAAGGCTGCCACGATTCAATATTTCATTTAATGCTCAAAAATTTAGTGCTATTCATGAGCAGACTAGCATTTGTTAATATTTCCGCAATATAGAAAAATTTTTGAAAACAAGCTACAGGTACTGGTACTGTCAATACATTACCATCCTTTATTAAGCACATTATTATTTACCGATCAGTACTGATCAGACTGCAACCCTTCAGGACATAGGTTGCCTTGAACGTTGTTTTGTTTTAATAAGAACTCGCACGTTTAATTTTAGATATCCCAACAACAACGGCAATTTTCAGAATTTATAGAATGCGGAAATGCCTGATGCAGGTGAAAGTATAAGTTAAATAGACACGGAATAATTAACGACATTTAGTTAGAATAGTTGCTATTAGTGATAAAATTGTTCTCTTTTGTGTTGTATTTTAGACTGTTTTAAATTTAATTATTATTTTGTTTGTTCGGCCAAGTTCTTCAATCATGCTTTTGATTTTTGTTTGAACATTGTTTACATTAGTGCAACAAATACTTCTTCTTTTTATATTCATGTTTTTACTCTGAATTTCGTTTGATCTTTTTTCAAGTTTTGATTTTCTTTTTCTTTGTATTTTGTATGCAATGACTAATTCTTTGTCATCATTTTCGTTTATTTTCAAAACAAACTGGAAATTCCTTATATAAAGTAAACTGTTCTAGAGACTATTATTCTAGAGACAGTCGAACTAATGACCGTATGGTCCCTTCACTGCCCCTTCACCATCAGATAATTTTATTTTTCAAATAAAATTGCAGAAAATAGTTAATATAGTACTGTGTTTCTTCCTTACCTACAACTTCCAGTGTATGTGTAGCACTAATTGAACCATGCGGATTTGAAACATTACATCTGTAAATACCACTGTGCTCCTCATTTACATTCTCCAGCGTCAAAATCCACCTGAAAAAACAACGCTTCCAGTTTTTACACTAGATCACAATTTTTGGTGATCTATAGCATCTACGAAGTACAATGCTTCTCTAGGACTGGAATTTTTAGGTTCGTAACTACGTTCTAGATCTACAGTCAGTCCAGAAAGTTGCTACCATGACAAAACATAACAACCTTTTTCGGAACCGATGTCTGTATCTATTTTTCACAAAGTTTATACAGTTCAGCAAAATACAAATTGGCATCGCGCAAGTAGCGGCAAGGCCTAGCATTAATATTAAATAGTCATGAGAAGACCAGAAAGTAATTCATATCAAGCACAATCCTTAAAAAAAGCATGGATTGGCAAAAATGTCTAGGCTACTTTTAGACAAACATTCGCTCTCAGTGAGGTAAGTGGAATGTGCACAGTATGGCAGATGAAAAGAACTAGTAGTTTTTCTAATGTAACCATTCAGTTATTAATGAGGCTCGGGACTGCTTAACTATCACAGCACACAACGCGACCGCTTGGTTATTCCTCTTGCCCATAATTAGCCAACGAAAAAGCATATATATGCTCGTTATATAAAATTAAATAAAAAAACAATAAAACAAATATGCATCGACTAAAAGTTTTTAACATTTCTTTGCTAAAGCATGTGCCTAAGTGACAGCAGCTGTATTTGTAATCAGTATGGAGTTCCAACAACTTTTCATATCTATTAAACATAATATTAATGTATGATTCACACTCACCCTCTTTTTTTAACGTAACGAGATTGTGTGTCAATTGTTTCATTGTCCTTGAACCACACAATGTCCGGTGTTGGGTTACCACGAGCTCTGCATTTAAAGGTTACCGTTTGACCAACTGTTTTGACAAAATGAGACATGGATCCGAATTTGGAAAACTCTGGTTTAGCTAAAAACGTAATTAAAGATAAGTTGGAGTACATGAAAGTAGATGGTGCATGTAAATATGAACGTTAAAATAATGGCACACATCTTGTTCACATTTTGATGCATGGTTTTATTAATATTATTGTCACTTTACATTTTATTTCCATGAACTGTTTGATTATAATTTGCATGTGATTTTATAACGCAAGTAATTTATTTTTTCCGCTGTATTATATGTTACTGCAACTTTTATTGATTATTGATACAATATGTTTTTTGCTATTTTAATGCATTGTTATGATTACTATTATTATTATTTTTATTTTGTCATTTCGATTCGCTGTTTTCTTTAAATTAAATAAGTCTCACACAAAACTGCAACTAGTGTCACATAATTAACCATACTAATTAATGTTGCATAAATAGGGGTGACCTCTTGGTCTTAAGCCACCCTTTCTCAATTATCGCAGCAGTATTATTCACCTATAAATATTGTATATTGTTATATAGTGTAAAAGAGACGAATAATATAAATTGAAATTGAAATTCAATTGTTAAAACATCAAAACTATAACACACATTAAACCAAGGAAGTATGTTATGCAGATGTTACAAACAGAAGACAATAGTCAGCTTTGATATAATATCAGTAACACAATCTCCGCATAGACAGTTTAACTATCATTCATTATTATTATTCATTTGTATCAACTTTGTTATGTAAAAGCAGTACGTATAATTATGTAAAAACACTATAGAACTAATTTCTGTTTTTAATCTTTACAGTTTTCAACTTGCAGTAATAATACAAAAGCGCTTTCATGATTTAGTTTTTACATGTCTATTTCCGTCAAGACTGATCCACTTCAGGCATGTCAGCATTATTAAATAACACAGCTGTCATTAACCTTATCAGATCTTCCAATCCCTTTCTCGTTTTGAAACAAAAGAAATTCCTAATGCATTTAAATAGCTAAACTTTTCTCTCTCCATCACAAAAATAATGAAGCACATACATTCAGATTATAACAAAATATAATAACAAACAACAGCAGTGCACTCAAATCATGCTCCCCCCCCCCCACACACACACACACAGCTACTACATGTCTGTTGCATCAACACTCTTCATATAGGACTATTCACTTGCTTTACTGCAAATTAACTCAATAAAGATAAAAAGACTATGCACAATTAAAATATGTTTACCTGTAAATTCTGTAACACAGTTGCGATAAGTTAACATGTAAATTCTGTAACGCAATTAAGATATGTTTACCTGCATATTCTGTAACACAGTTGTGACATGTTTACCTGTAAATTGTGTAAGACAATTAAGATATGTTTACCTGTAAATTCTGTAACACAATTAAGATTATTCGTAAATCCTGTTACACAATTAAGATATGTTTACCTGTAAATTCTGTAACACAATTAAGATTACTTGTAAATTCTGTAACACAATTAAGATGTTTACCTGTAAATTCGGAAACTTTAGCAAGAGATTCCATCTTTGTGATTTTGTTAGGTTTTTCTCTAATTTCTTTTTCAGTTTTTCTATCCAAATAAAGCTTTTCTTTTGCTGAAAAAAAGTAATATATAATCACATGACAACTGATAGTATGAGATTTTTTTAAATATAAATATGATGAAACAGACAAAACATTCCACAGGCATTGTATGCTGCGATAAACTGCACACTTTCTCAAATGCAAGTATGGGGAACTTTTCTTAAATGACATGAAAATCTTCCAAAAGTTGTATGGCCAAAAACAAGGGCTAATTCACATGCAGTCACATACCTACAACCACGTTAATATCAATGCTTGCAGAACCAAAACCATTAACAGCTGTACACTTATAGACGCCAGCATCCTCTTGCGTTACGTTTCGTATCCAAAGACCTTGAGAACCAACTTGAAATCGATTTCCCAATAGTTCTGATGAAATGATAGATCCATTTTTTGACCACTCGGGCAAAAAAACAGCTCTTTTAATCGGACAGGGCAGTTTTATATTTTCACCAACACTGACTTGCACAAACTCCATTGCTTGCAAATTAGTTATTTGTGGTGGTTCTGTAAAAGAAAAACGTGGAAATTTAACATGTTAAACTGTATGAAAGTGAAATTTTATTCATACTCAGAAATGAAATGATAAAAAATCAAGCAACAAATGCTATGCATTAAAGAGAACTACTATAACTGTGAAATTTTAGTTATGGGTGTTTTTAGTTGCTACACATCTGGCAAACATTTCCCCATGTTGTTCTGGCTGATTACATAATATTACTACATAAAGGCTGACCAATGATCAAAACAAACACTGGTAACTAACTGTAAGTAAATAGGTAAACAAGAGACACCTTACACATAACTGACACTGCTATAGCAATAATTATAATTATATGTGTCTTTACATTGTTCTCAAAACAAAGGTTCAAAGAAGCAGATACTTTTGTTTCATAACACACTTTGCACAAATTGCAGTCACTTACAAATACTGCACTGAATGCGCTCAAACAATTTAAAAAATTTAATTATTAATGACAGTTTTCTTTTGGTGCACAAGTTGCCATTCATTCATTTATCATTCATAATATGTCATCGTATTGTATTGTCTGAAAAATAGAGTATCGTAACAGTAATGCTGGAAAAAAGTATCGCACCACTAAATTTGTATCAATTAACATCTCTAATGCACCATTAACAAACGTTTAGTAACTTCCTACTGAAATGCTTGATGAATTGTTCTTTACTTCACTGATGCTGCAAGTGATCAGAGTCAGACATGCATGAGCAGCTATAACCAAAAATTTATTTTTTTTATTTTTTGATCTATGGAACAATAATGTAAATAAAGTCCATCTTCAATTGTTGGCATCCTTCTGTCTCGGAAGAAAATGGAGTGTGCGTCAAGAGAATCAGTTATTGATCACATTGATGGAGCTGCAGCATCGACTGTGACTGAGCAGTCTGATCCTTGAACCACTGGAACGGCCACTCCAGGGCGCATGCCTGGGCAAGGTGTATAGAGATCCTGAGTTGATCAGACAACAGGAACCCCCTCTCTTCTTCCCTGGTGTAGTCCAAAGGAAAGCAGAGCGATATGTTTGGCACCAGATTGGCTGCAGTGAGCACGCTACATTCGGGGCTCCACTCCTGATTTGGAAGGTTTACACCTCTACACATGGCCATTGGGTAATTTGATCTCCTCCACTCTCTAGCCGTTGGCTGCTTGTGCAGCTCCTCCGCCTAGTGTCGAGACACAGTGTGGGCATCCCGCAAGCCTACAGCACCTCGTATTCCTAGGTGGTCACCCATCCAAGTACTAACCAGGCTCTATGTTACTTCAATTAACGTCAAACAAAATGTTAATCATTCTCAGTCAAACTCTGCTGTCTGTCCAATCGGAGTGTACATTTTTCACACGCCCATAGCACTGGTTCATTACCTGGGCTTTCGAGACAATCAGGGGCAGGAGCTGTAACTATGTATTATCGGTATATGTTATATTCTTATGAAAAATGCTCAACTTTTCATTAGTTTGCTTGAGAGAAATCAGCCTGGTTTTAGATTTTATTACAGGTTGTCGATTGTCTGTATTGTAAATTGCAGGTGAATTAGTAAAAATATAGTCTAATTTCGTTTTGAGTTACTGATTTTGTTAATAATAAAATATGCAGTTTAGGTTAATGTACCATCTTGCAAGCTAGATAAAGACAAGTATTTGATTAATTTAAAAAAATACAAATTAACTTTAACGAGGTTAATTAGGCCAATCATATGACGCTGCTTTAATGATCACAAATGTAAATGACAATGAAATTTATAACATTATATTGAAGCCCGAGTTGGCAGGTTTAAACGATTTAAGGTTAACATCCATGTGGAAATTGCAGCCTGAGCACTTCTAAGTAGGTTTGCGCAGGTTATAGGAATGGCCAGTTAGCAATATTTGAAGCCCAGCGGCAAAGTTGAACTCATCTACGGGAATACGTGTTAACTGTCAGGGTTATGTGGTAAGCGAGCACACTCACAGGAATCAACATTCAGACAAATTTTTTCAGAGACTTTTAGGCAAAAAGTTTTCTCTGCTGGTCAGTTTTTATAAACTTCAATAAGATCTTCACTGTCCATATTAATTCAAATGTGGTCAAAATTTCTGTTATATATCAATGTAAAATTTGTATCCTAAAATAGACAATTTATGATATACTTCTGGTTATAATCAAGGCTAAAAGATGCCAATGGGACTTATGAGTTATGTACGTTGGGCAGGATCGTCTACGGAATAGAACAACCAAATTTATCCATTTGTGTAGTCTAACAAACAGTTGAAAAAATGCAAAAAGTGGATAAAAGCTTGCGAACGACGATCAGTGAAATGTACGTGCTGTGTTCGTATGTTCAAAGGCAAAAAAGACTTTCGTAAACATATTTTGTTGTCTATTTGTCTTAAAGCTAGGCTTAACTGGCTTAGTTCTTTTATAATAACGACTCGACTAGGCACTCTTTGCATTTTGTAGTTCTTTGAAGCTTTGTTGTTACATTCTGCTTAAATTGTGATGAAATTGTTTGGCTACTTAAAGTTTTAATTTCTTGTTATCTGCTAAATTGCAAATTTTGTGAATGAAAAAGCGCAATCAGTTTGCATGTCCGCTGATTAGACATTAGTTGCCACGTTGTTCACTAAAGAGAGTTGTTATTCAGCGGTAGCTGATGTCCTGAATGGTACTCAGCGTGCTTACGTCACAGCAGAGGCGGAGCGATAGACCAATATGTTTCACGTCAATTGCAATCTCATTTGTATCACTACACTTGAATAACTAAAGTCGGCACTTGTTAACTTACCTGGTTTTTCACTGTTCAGCAGTGAAACCTGTGTCGAAAACACTAGAATAATACACAGAATTTTCGCTTCCGCCATGATTTCTGCTGGTCCTCTTGTCTACATTCTCTAAAAAATAAAATTTTTAATCAATTACAAATTTATACGCAAGCACGATATAGCCAGTATTCCAATTCAGTTAGAACTGCTACTAGGACATGGGTGTATTGCAAGGTTGGCAGTACAGTACGGTGTGAAAAAAATACCGTACTTCGATCCCTTAAAATATACAGTACAGTAATTCATTCTGTACCGTACCTACAAAATTGAATTGTAGCGTATTAGTATGCTAAAACATCATATCATGGAAAATTCCGTAGCAAATTTCATAGCAATTGCATGTAGGATCTACTAGAGAAAGAAAGGCATAAAAGTTAATTCTAAACACGAAAAGTTTATCAATCATTGTTATGAAATTATACATTCTATGAAAACAGAGCTGCTGTTTGAACTTTCTAACAGATCTTGAACGAGATATAAAATTATTTTGAGCTACTTTTTCTTAGTAGATAATTTTTTGGCAGACACGACGAGTTACTTTCACTAGTGACAAATTTTTAATGATGATTCAAATTTAGTGTCTTGCCGAACACATTTGTAAGTATACCACACAGACTAAAAATACCAAAAAACAAGGCGTAGCAATGCATTCCTCTGCTAATCTCAGATTCCTATACATCTCTATACTAGTCATAAAAAATTAATGATTCAGTATAGTTAGCCATAATTATCACCACCTAGATTGCTACAGCACAAAGTGATTTAACTATTAACTAAGTGATATATAAGAAAAACTTTAGACATCTTCATTCAGCTGCTCAAAGCAATTCAGCTTAAACAATTAATTGACAAGTAGAGGAGACATGTATATGGCATACCTACTGCATACTGGCTTTTATTACTGCATTGTATTTAATTCGCCTTACTATTCAAGTAACAATAGCACCCCCCACTCACCCAAACAAGATTATAGTTACTTTTTTAGTTAGTAGATTATAAATGAAACTTGAATGACCATACACAGGGCTCTACTTCACGCTAACCATATCTGCTGTATAACTAACATGGAGTTACAACCATAAAACGATAAGATCATAAGAGAATTTTTCGGTAAATCACTGCTTAATTAACCTAATGAATGACAAGATGCAATTGATAAATTTCTATACGCACAATTAAGTTATGAGACAGACAAGATACAACGGAAACTAGATTCTTAGTTCCTACAATGTCAAAATGTCAATTTTCAATTTTCACAAAAACATAAAATCCTAAACGCACATTTGTTCCATCAGCATCTGGTTGCACAAACGGTAAGGCCGGGCCCTGGCGGGCCCGTTGCTAGGCACGTGACAGGTGCCATGCTAGCCGGGGTGCGGCGGGGGTCTCAAATTCCGTGATCTTCGGATACATAGTGATTAGTAGTAACCATAGTTCAAGGCATGCATTTTTGAAGCAGCCATTGGATGCTGCGCGATGAGAGTTTGGGAACCCGATCCAGAAATTATTGGCAAGACGGATTGTGGTTTCAATACGTCATCTCAGACTTATTGATGTATATATTTCATAGCATTATGAAGAAATTTCTAAAGGTAAGTGCTAAGACACTGATAAATCGAGTAGGACACAGGTGACTTTCGTTTTATATCTCAAACTTTATTTTATGAATCAGTAGTGATACTGTACATTGCTCTCTCTCTCTCTGTCAAGTCACATCTTTGCAATGTGATCTGTAAGAACCAACTGCCCAGGTCAAATTTTCCATGTATAACTTTTCCATCTAGGGATTTCAATCTCGACATGCAACTGCTCTTTTCTTGTCCTTTAAGGAATGTGTCTTCCAACAGAAATAGAAATGCCAGTGGCGGTTTCCTTACATTTGCGAGACAGGTGTTGCACAAATGATTATTTCTGTTCACCTGGCGTTCATTGGTCTCTAAGATAGCGTCCGTGCACATTGTTACATCTGATTGCAGTTGCATTTAATTTGAAGTTCAGACTAGGTACACAATTCTAAATTACACACAGAGAAGGTATTTATAAAATCCGTGTTCAGTTTTAAAGTCTGCTAACACGATATGATCAGTTTTCATTAAATTTTTACATTTTTTGTGGAGTCTCCTATACATTTAATTTTGGAAACTCCAGCTCTAAACTTAAGGGAAGTTTTAGCCTTGAATGTATTGTCATGAAACGAGAAATGAATCCATATTATATAAAAATGTGCTACAATACTGATCATTGAGAAAAGGACTTAATATTTAAACAAAGGTGAGTTTTTTTTATTTGTGCCCTTCCCCAAAGAAAATTCCAGTGGTCATTGCCACGAAGTTTATATAAAATATATAAACATATAATATATATTAAACCATTTTTTACTTTCGCAACGGTGGGCATGCTCCCTCGCTGGTAAGTACAATAAATAATTCTTCTGACTTAACATAAAATAAAATACTGGATGGACATATTTTTCGTTTCCACGAATAGGATTGTAACACTTAATACCATTTCAACCATTAACCTTCACATAGAGTTGATTTGTAACATTCCAGTACTGAAAGTTTTTAGTTTCTCTAGATAAGTGGGAGTGTCTGAATGTGAATGGTGCTTGCTAACTGCGTCATTAGCAACCTGGAGTGTAACTAATGTTTCACAAAATAAACTTTTACTTTAGAGCGTGTGCTTGCGTCTCAAGCTTGCTTCAGTAGAGCAAGTGGTTAGGGATAACTAGCAACTGCCAAGCTTCTGCGTGTTTCTGCTGGTGGCAAACGCGCAGACACATTAGCTAATTAATGGCTATTTGGGCATATAAAGAACACGCGTAATTCCTGCACTGTTTAATATGTCTTGTCTTGGTATCGTTATTATAACAAAATGATCGTCTGGACGTCTAATTAATACAGTAATAGTATTGTAACATTTCTTTGGTTTCATGAATTACTATTGAATCATATTCATTATTTTAATAAAATTGCTTGATGTTTTGCTTCTTCCACTGTAATTTACTGGGTTTATGTTCACAAATTTGTTTTCTGTTCAATTAGTTAAATTACTTGTGTGCGCGCATCGCAGTTTGAAGAAATGTATCTGTGCTTATGTTATGAATTTGGTCTTTTCACAGTCAGCCAACCAGGAATCTCTTATAGTATTGCATCATATGTATGAAAAACGGAAACACAAATAAAATCGACTTTTTAATGACTGTAAGGATGTAAACTTGGTGAAAAAGTGATTCGTGAAAGAAAAATTCATTTTCTTTCGTTATTCGCGGCACGAAGGACCATAAATTGGTAGACATAGAATTCGTTAAGGTAGCATGAATCGCTTTTCAACAACTTTCTTGATTTTTGATCTCTGCGAAAAGAATTTAAAAATTAAAAAAATGCTAGAATGACCAAATGGAAATCCATATCCGTATCCCGAACGAGATCGGTATCCAGAAGGTCTTGCCAAAGCGATGGAAACTGCAAAGGACGTAAATATTTGAACAAAAACTGATCGAGAAAAATACTGAAAAACACCCAGTACCTGTACATCAAGTCCTAAAATATGGCATCTCAAGATACTTTCACAAGCGTTTAGGCCTAATTGAACTCTGAAAATTTACGCACTTACGCCTGTTTTAGATCTACAGTTACAATGTGACAACTGCCGAGAAACTTAATATTCTCTCGTGGCATTTGGTAGAGTAAAGTACCTGGAGTGGAATGCGACCCGAATAATGAAGGAAGTTTTCGGAACGAAACAGTTATAAAAAAATCAGTTCACTTACCGCACAAAACTGCGCCGAACAAGAAAAAGACCCATGTTTAGTAAACTTCAGGCGCCCTCAATTTCGGCACACTCTGTGCAACCAGCCAAAATGCGAAGCCGGAATCTCGGCCTGCAGCTTTTATACTAGCCAGGTATGCACGTAGGTCAGTTGAACAGGTTTTGGCCTATTCTAGTTGGCTTCTGTCTCGGTTTTGTTACGTTACAAAGACAATTTCGGTTGGAAACAGTAGCTATAACTTGCAGTAGGTATATAAGTTAAATGAATAACATTATCTGCGTATTTAGTCTTTTTATTTTAAAACCACTAAATTCTCGGATCACACGCTGACAAATTGGCTTAATGAAATAAGGAATAGGTGAAGACATACTCTCAAGCCCCTGGGTGATGTTATCTAGCTGAAATTCATCTATATTTGAGTCGATTTATGAATAATAATATACGTATATGTTTCGTGACTTGTGGTCAGTGAGGGAGGGAGATGGAAAAAAGGAGAGAGAGAGAGAGAGAGAGAGAGAGAGAGAGAGAGAGAGAGAGAGAGAGAGAGAGAGGGGGGGGAGAGAAGAGAGAATAAGAGAAAGTCTGTCTAGTCGATCTAGAATTAATTTTGCTAAAGAATTTAATATAATCATAAATGTCAAGAAAAGTAGGCTGGTTGTCATCAGACCTCAGGCACTGTTGCGTGATAGCTTTGGTACAGTTAAATTATGTAATTCGATTTTCATACCCACTGAGAAAGAAAAATACCTTGGCCACATCATTTCTCAAGATTATAGAGATGATTTAGATATTATCCGACAAAGGTCTTTGTTCTATTGCAGAGTGAACAAACTTATTAGAAAATTTGCTTACTGTACAAATGATGTAAAGAAACAGTTATTTGGCTCCTGCTGTAACAGCTTTTATTGCATGTCCACGTGGATAAAAATTTTGTTTATAAGCTACAAAGGTTAAAAGTAGCGCATAATATATCGTTGAGGAAGTTCTTTAATTATGACTATGATTTTAGTGCTAGTTCAATGCGTTTACTACTTAAATTAAAATACTTTGATGTAATACATAGAAAATGTGTGTATAGCTTGTTAACCCGTTTAAATAGCAGTTCTAATGTTAACTTAAATAAAGTGAATTTGAATTTGAACTTGAATTGTAAACAACTTGACGATGTTTAAAAGTGATGTCCAATCAGAAAATATTGGGGAACCTTATTATATAGGTAACAAAGTTCATTATGTGTTTTTGGCTAACTGAAACTTTATACTAAGACCAAGTTATTTAATTATTTATTTATGTATATAATTGTGTGTATTTGTAATGATGTGAACAAAATTGTTCGAAATAAAGTAAATCAATCTCCCTGTTGACCGGTCAGTCTGTTTGTCTATGCATCAGTCTGTCTATCTACGTACTTATCTACTACCTGTCTGTCTATCTATCTATCTACCAACCAATCAACCTACCTGCCTACTTACCTACCAACGTACATACCTACCTGCCTATTTATTAATCTACACTTTTATCTTTTTTTCCATTTTTGATTTCATTGGTCATTTAAAGCGGTTTAACAGCATTCAGGAAAACAGAAAAATAAAATAAACGTGTCATAAACTTAGTAAGGGAGGCCTAGATGTTTTCTTGGGGGCAAGTAAAAGTGATGTGTCTAGTACATAACTTAACCTACCCTAGTTATAATGTGCTCACAGAATCCGATTATAAGACAGTATTTATATTTGCGCCTGTAATACTAAAATCTGTTAAATGGTCAACTAAAGTTAATATAAGTTGACAAAAGAGTCAAGAGAGTGTTACTTTGTACTATTGTGCTATAGTTACGTATCAAAAGCGGCGCCGAAGTAAACAAATACAAATGCCACTGTACCCATGAAGATTTTGGCCGGGGCTGATTTTTTGCACCTGAAACTATTCGTACGAAGTTCTGTATCTAACTTACGAAAGTTCGTACGAACTTCTTAAAATTCTTACGAACATTATAGTAAAACTCGGTCCAGTATCGTAGGTAAATGTAACAGTTTGCAACTTGTTTTGCTGTCTAGTCTTAACAGGCTTGCAAGTTACTAAGTTACTTGCAAATTATTTGGCGAGAAATCTCGCTAGTCTGAGAAGCGCCGTAGACCTATTAGTATTATGATGGGCCTTTGCCCATTTTTTAACTTTTTACCGCGGGCTTTTGCCCAATGGGTTTTTGTCCGGTGGGTTTTTGCTATTAAAATGTCTAGCGCGCTTTTGTTTTACGACTATAGTGCACTATCCTCCTTCTCAGTCCACACTGTAAGTGTAGTAGAGTAAAATAGTGCTGCACCATCATCTGAATATAAAACTTCTTATCAGCTAGAACGAACTACCCTGTACTGTGTTTACTATAATTATAGTAGCCTCATTCTTGTCGTTTTTGCCATTGTGACGTTTGCTAATAAAAACTGGAACACGAAGGTTGGTTGTTCCACACATGAAATTAGTTTGTATAATACGCTACTTTTAAAATGTATATTACATAAATAGCATTTGCACACGACTCCGAGCAGATCTGAGTTTGACGGGGAGTTTCGGGTATAGAACGCATCAAGGAAATGGAAACAGTTATGCACAGTTAGTAATTAAGCCTATGAATAAGTGGCAGAAGGGGAAAAGACACACAAATTCGGCCTTCACAAGTTTATACGGCTGCTCTCCACAACAAACACACTCGCGCGTTGATCGCTGAAATCAATGTGATGATGGCAGCCTAAGCTGCATAGCAGTCAAATCTATGAAACCCCGAAGCTCCAAAGTACAGGCACACATGCCAGGGCAGCAAGTTCTCAAATCGTGTCCTTGAGACAGCAGACAGAAAAAACGTGGGACTTCTTAATCCACATTCGTCGGTTATCAGTCGGTGGAGCTGTTATATATGTACAGTACTGTTGATTGTACGTGTTAGTGGTGGTGCCATACTTCCGCACCTATTAATGTGATTGTGGCAGACGCAACAGCTGTGATATTGTAGTGCCTATAAGTGATTAACGTTACTGCGTGTATTCGTTTAATTATTTATTCTCGATTAGCATAATGTCTAACATACTGAAAAAAATTTGCTTGACAAGAGCGTCTAAATTATACTGTATGCAGCAAGTTAATATATATTGTATCGGTAGCAGGAGCTTTTTGCCAAGTTGTGTGAATACAGTAGTAAAAGCGGGTCTTGTGCCTTCGAGAAGCTTGTGTATTCGTGGTCATCTGAGTAACTACAGTAAATGGAAACCAAAAGGGCCATCAATTGCTAGAAACTTTCATGCGTCCAGTTTTGTATTCTCGCTGACAGCAACTTCAGAGAATCACGTTCCTTTTTCTTTGAATATATCAGATGACAAGACAAAGTTAAAGGTGATCTGGAATGACAACACAACCACAGAATTCAACTCTACCTGGCTGCGATATCAGTGTAACTGTGAACAATGCAAGCAACCAGGTAGCAGTCAAAGGTTGATTGGTGCTCATTCCTTACCACCTTGCTTAACAATCGAATCTGCTAGTATCTCCAATCAGGATATATTCATCAAATGGATTGAGGATGAACATAAAGGCCAAATTCCCATGGACTTTTTATATGAGAACAAAGACTTAGGGAATAAAAATGAAGAAGTTAGCCAAAATGCTATTCCAGATCCTCTAACAAGTATTCCAGAAATACAATATGAACACTTAATTACTGGGGGTGACGCTGCTGTGTTGGAATTTGTGCAAAACATTAACAAGGCTGGAATGTGTTTGGTGAAGCACTGTCCCACTGAACCAGGAATGGTCGCAAAAGTCGCTGAAATGATTGCACCAGTTCAGAATCTTATCTATGGCATAGTGTGGGATGTGAAGAACACTCCAAAACCAATCAATGTTGCATACAGCACAGCTGATCTATGTCTTCACGTGGACCTGAATTACTACCAGTCACCACCAGGAATACAATTGCTACACTGTTTGTGCAATGATGAATGTGTCACAGGAGGTCTTAGTACCTTCAGAGATATGTTCCATGCAGCGGAACAGCTGAGACAGTCCTACCCACACCATTTTGCCACTCTCTGCAGAGTACCGGCAACCTTTCAGAAGATCCATTATGAACGAGAATGCCCTGTTCACATGGTCTACACGAGGCACCACATTGTCCTGAATGAATTTGGTCACATCATTGCTGTGAATTGGTCACCTCCGTTTGAGGGACCTCTACAGGTTCCTGATGATGACACAAATCTGTACTATGAAGCGTACTGGGAGTTTGGCCAGATAGTTGAAAATGAGCAATTTATAATGAAATATCGTGCCGAACCAGGAGATGTTGCTGCATTCAATAACTGCAGATTACTTCACGGTCGTACTGAAGTGGAACTGAATGGTGGGCAACGTCTTCTCCAAGGCTGCTACGTTAATATTGATGAATACAAAAGCCGGTTGATGTACCTTTTACACAGCTGCAATAAACAAGAGGAATTGAAAAATGTCAAACGAGTTGGAAACTATGACTTGTATAAATAAATAATTTGGTGCACCATAAATGGCTCAATCCAAAGCAAATGATATTGTTTTGCTTTGTTATACACTGCAAACAACTTGTCATTTGTGTCCTAACTGTGTTGACATTTCTTAAGGTGGTCTTAGTCTGTAATTAATTAATGAAAAAAGGTTAAAATTATTTTTAATAATCTTGCTATGAATTTCCTTTATCTTCTGGTGGAAAGTGAAATTGATGTTAAATAGTAGCACAATTTGGTTAACAGCATACTACACGATGGCATTTAGCTGCAGCTCCACGTTAAATAAAGAATTAATAGCTCAAGTTAGGGGTGTCACAGACAACAGCAGAGCATAAATAAAGTTCTACAGCATGAAGGTGTGCCTAAAACAAATGCTTTACATAAAACGTTTGTATGTATTAACTGGGCTCAGCTGATATCAGTTATTGTAAACATTCTATGGAATACATGGCAGCTAACAGAATTGTACTTTGTGTGCACTTTTTTTATTTTACTGCAGTACATATTGTCAAATATGACAATAAAAGTTGCTAAAGAATGATCATGTAATAAAGTTGTTGAAAATTTTATCACTATGTTAAACATATTTGTTCATACATAAATCAGAATTATGGGATATCCAGCCCAGACTTATCTGAAGTTAATTTGAAAGAAAAAAATTATAGTGATTATATAATTACATAGTTGTGAATATATTAATATAATATTAGTTTAAAGTTTATAGTCTCGAAAAAAATTTAATTCGGAAACTGCATTTCGACCAAAATAATTACCATATTTTTATAATGTTATACCTTATTTACACACACAATTAATAAACACTAACTACCAATATCTTCGGCGCTTTGTAATTACTTTCTTAAACATTTAAAAACAAAGTGCAAAAGCATTAGAGTGCCATAAAAACACTTGATAGCTTTAGCTATACACCCACATTCAAATATAGCAGAATTGTTAACAAAATCGAGTATGAAAAAGTAAATTAGACACAACCACAGTTGTACAATGGGTATAAATAATCAAACGCTTACATTATAATAAAAATACTAAATATAGTTAATTTGTGGTATAATGGGAAAGAGGGACAGCCTAAGCATTGACTCGACAAACACTTAACACCACTTTGCCTGCTTACACCCTATTCTTGACCGACACAGGTTGAATAAAAGCAGCCAATTATGCAATTATCTGCAACTATAATTAAACAACGTCCTTCAACAATAATTATTGAAAACGAGCAGCAACAAGTGTTCCTTCAAGGAAACTGGTTGGGCAAAATTTCACAAATTCATTACAGTAATGTGCTGCCATCTTGCAACCAATAATTTAAGTAAACAGACTGCCCAGATTTTTTGTACTCCATATGCACAGTCTGCTGCACAGACCTTGCCAACAGCAACGTAAGGTTAGCAATTAAAATTAGAATAGACAAGAATGGGTGAGTCACTGAATTCCACACTGCTTCCATTTTACAAACTTACTCCCGCTCACAAGAAAACTAAAGTTTCAAATAAAGTGCTGTGCTGTGATCGATTATAACAAAACCACAAGTGTTCCAGTTACAAACAAAAAACTATACACATACACTAAACTTGAACTGGTATACTGTTACAGACAAGTATAATTTAGGACCTGCCTAGAAAGATTTACATCCTACCTAAATAAAGGCTATTTACACAATCTCCAAGTTTAATAAAAAATACTTATAACAAAAAGTAATAACAAAAAGACATTTACACTGTTAGTTGCAGATCAAAAAAGGAAGACTTTATATACAAGGATAAATCAAAGGATCAGAGAAAAATAAAAGAATAGAGATTAGTTTCTATTGTAAATCTATTCCCTTTAGTTTGACTCTTTCCTTTAATATGCTTTCAAAATCATATTTTAAGACAAACATATTAGAAACCTACACTTGGAGCATATGAATGTATGCAGAGCACAGCTCTGTAAAGATGGCTATTGTTAGAAAAGTAGATCACTAGTCGGAGACTCGGAAAAAGCAATGTCTTTATCATCAGGTTTGATCCAGTCTTCATTCTGCTCTTCCTGGGTAGACTGAGATTCGACTACTTTCACGTCTGGCGTAGGAATACCTTGTCCAAGCTGGTACTCTTGGTGTAGCTTTGTCGGAGAGTAGTGGCCTAGCCCTGCAACAACAAAAGAGTTCACAATTATGTGCAAACTCACTATATGCAGGTAATTTCCTATAAGCCTATTATGTAAAGAGGTTGAGAATTATTTAATTTAAGCTACAACGAAATCTATAAGCCCGCTACAACCAGAGAGGCAGAGACCAAAAATAAGCATACAAGAAATCAAATGGTACACATACAGTACACAAAACAACAACAATCATCTAATGAAATTTGATATCTGGTAAATGTTGAGGACATTCTTTGCTATGAGTCATACCTAGCTGTGAATCATTAATAACCAGACACGGAACACAATCAACGCTGGCGGGGCAGGGAAAGTCTCAAGCTAAAAGCTGAGTTAAAGCTGAGTCAATATTAAGACTTCGATTTTTTATAAACCGCAAGGCAGAAAATGCGACTGGCTGAAAATAAAGATTGTGCTGCGTGCTGTAGTGCAAGAGCAGGAAACTTGTAGCTATAGAGTTAGACGCTGAGATACAAGACTAAGCCCAGAGCTGCAGCTTGCTAGTCCAAATCTGTCTAACATTTCACTGTAGTTTGTAATAATTCGTTGTGGCGCCATTCAAAAACATGTCAATTTTCATTAAACCAGCTAAATATTACTATTATATTTTATTGGGTAATTAACATTGACACAATACATACGCTGTGAGTTGTAAGGCTGCAACTCAAATGCTACCAAGCATTTAAACGCTATTGCAAACTGTTCTTTATACTGATTTTTGTCACATACGTAATTGTTACGTAATCTTTATGGCATTATGTAAGTTGATACTTTAAATTTTAGGATAATTCAGCTTTAGAATTTATCATTGTAATGATGAAGGTAATAGCGATGATAATGTAAATAGTAATAATGATAATATATGTGACCCTATAAAATATACACTACGTTAGTAACAACACGATACAAGTTAAATTCAATAATTTAAACTAAAGACAAAACATCAAACTTTGAAGTATAGACCCAATGGTATAACAATAATATACATAAACACAAATTTAAGGTAGTTACATACACATAGGATTTGATTTACATAAACGATGTTAGTTACATATGTAGTTCGTTTTTTTTATTTCCAATAATTACATCCTGGAACTGAAACATGTTAAAACAAAATCACAAGCAATTTAAAGAATTTTAGAATCGCTTGAGCCTAATAATAATAATTTTAGTTTGTCATCATCTGATAAGTAAGTAAAATTTGGTGTAGAACTTATTTCTGTATAAAGGATGTTTCTTAGCTATTAATATCTAAAACAGTGTAAAAGCATGTCTACAGTGTACTTCGTCTTCTATTTCTTGTTTGTTTGGGTCGCATTGTGGCTGCAAATAATTCTCTAAGTTTATAGCTTTCTTTAACTTTGCAGTAATTTCTTAATTTGTTTCTGTCATTGTTATTAATGCTGTGCGTGCTGCTATTAATAACTTCCTTCCACTTTTCGAGATACATATTTTGTAGTTTCTGTTTAACACAGTGTAATAAGTGTTTGTTGCTTACAGTTTCTTGATGTTTCCATACATGTTCGAAACCTGTTAAGCTTAAAACACCTTTCACAAATTTTGCTCAGCTCAAAAAATCTGTATGATTAGTGATGTGTTAGGTCTGTTAATTATTTGTAGCCAATGACTTATTACATTAAGTATTATGTCTATTCCTAAACAGTACTGTGAAGTTCAGCTCGTGCTGCGTTTTTCACTTATTTATTATTAACGTTTAGTATATATCTGCACAATTTTACGTTGAGGTCTTCAGTACTTATTTTGCCATTTACATTTGACAGGTTAGACTGTAAAAAGTGTTGAACATTTGCACTGTATGGTCATCAAACTGCGCTGCCATAAAGTGATATAGGTTTAATGAGGGAATTAAATAGATTTATAGTTATTTTAGGTGGCAAATTATAGTTCATTAGTTCAGTTTTTATTATGTATGAAAATTTTAGGCCTTTGTCTTTTAATTCTTGCATTGACTGCTTAAAATATCCATAGTTGTAAAACTTTACTAGGAGGTAATTGTATAACAATACAATGACTACTGTAATTTGATTCAAACAATTCAAACATGACTACTGTAATTTGTTTTGATCTGCATTGATAAGTTTGATTAAAGGGTATTCTGCCAGTTTTATTAAAAATGATAACTTCTGTCTCGTTTGCGTTTATTGTAACATTCCATTTGAAACAATAGTTTGCGAGTATTTTAAGTGAGTTTTTAATGTGTCGTTATGCCGATTCGGGAAATCGTTCAAAGATAACGAGAATGGTGTTGAACTCAATACACGCCCTTGTTTTACCACATAAGTACCTCAAAAAATTATCTGTACAACCATTTAGCGGTGTTATTGAGTATTTGACTTTTTCAGTATATACTGAAATATACCTGTATGCTGTATATACCTTTCTCAATGAGAAGCCAGGTCCAAGACAAACGCAGATGTACCAACTCTCACACATTAGGCGTGTATCGCGCGCATTTTAAGTTTTTCACACGCACGCACGCATCAAATTTCAATTCACACGCATTCGGCAGGTTCACAAACAAGTTTGCAAATCGCGTGGCTTCCTTTGCCACATTAGTACGAGCCACAACACAATTAATAGCAATACTTCCAATAATACAGTAGCATTCATAAGTCTCACAATAAACAGTACTGCAAATATTGAAATTAAGAAGTTTTGGATGCTATTGAGCTTTTCTTGTGTACAAAAGAACATGATAATAAAGCGTAGTGAACTGCAATTACAGCATAAGAAATCTCGATTAGTAGTACTCAAAAATTATCTTAATTTTTGTCCTAATTTTTGATAATTTGATTGCGATACCCAAAAAAGGAAAAATTTCTGCAGCACAATTGTCATATGAACCCCTCTGAGAGATGACCCCCGGGCTTACTATGTTTCATTCTGATTTTTATATGAAGCGGTTGGCAGGTCTGGAAACGTGTCAGTGTGCGACTGTGAGTTAACTGCAACAGTATGTAAGCAATGTATTCAGTTCACGTAGGACATGCATGGGAAGTTGGACATACATGTCAAATTACCAGAAGCAGAATTCTTTCTCATAAAATACAGAAATTCTTTCTCACAAAATAGAGAAATCAAGTACCAAAATTAGGGAAGACTCTCCAACTGTTCACAAGCTCAAAGGAACGAAAAAAGAGAGGCCTTCTCCTCCCTAGTTCAGCGGAAAATTTTCCTCCTGGCCGGCTATTTACCAAACTCACAAGTGGTGATAAATTACTCTTCAAACCGGTATCTCAAGTCTAGACTTGACATTGTCAATAATCTCAGTACCTATAAATAATTGTCAAAACCCTCTCAAAAAGGGAAGGTCAAGAGTCGAAAGAACATAGAACCATTAAACCTTACAGCAAATGGCATGTAGCTATTTTGAGACCGTACACTAAACGTGAGCAAAGGCTGTTCCAAGGATTTTCACACATTGCTGGAGCGGAATTTTGAGATACACGTACTAATAAACAAATGTGAAACAGTTCACAAACTTGGAAAACTCATATAACAATGTTTACTTAACAGTCAGTCACCAAAAACACGGCGAACCAAACCTTGCCACTATGTTACAAAGTTACGTTTTGTGTTTAAAGGAGTAGAATTATGTATAGTTTCTTTTTCATCAAAAACAGAAATTTACTGGAATTTATTAATTACCGGTGGAAGTCCAGCTACGGTCATTTCACACAACATTTATTGCGCATGCCCACCGTGCCACCACAGATCAAGTCGACTTCATGTGAACAACGCAATCAACAACTATAAGCTTAAAACTTCCTTAAAGTCAGGAAAGGGAACACTGGACAAAGATGAATGTTAACCTTTATTATGCAGAAAACTCGACAATATCTTGACGATAAAGATTTCAGTGAAATGTGGATTACAAAACTAATATAGGGAAGCCCAAGGGGCGCTTGAGATCTGATACGAATTAACCAGACTGGTCCACTTTATCTTGTCTTGAGCGTACTTGTCTTCGTTATGATCTAGAAACGTCTGAACGCCTTATTACACATTTTCCATTTTAATTATTTTATGCGGAAATTTACAGAATATGACAGTCCTGAACAAAACGTAGCGAATTTAGATGTAAAAATGTTTGCAGGCAGTCTAGCCTTGGGAGAGACATGAGCCACAAATTTAATTGATTGTTTATATGACGATCGTCTTGGCGTGCAGAAGTTTAATGCCCTCATTCCGAAGTTTATTAGCCTCTCTGTTAAGCGTGTTTACAAGTCTTCAAAACTGTCAATCATTTTTGCAATTAGTGCCGAATTGATGCTACATTTGAATCAAAGATTAAGAATGACGAGAAAGCTACTTAATTTTATTCAGCTAAAAACGTCTACTCTCTTGCTCTTTACCGCTTTATTAGCAGCTGACTAAACTCAAAATATTGCTTAAAGCGTGATTACAATAATTTGCTTTCATCTTACGAGACAGCTCTAAGGATGTAGCTTTAGGAGGCTGACAGTTGACTCACCATGTATTGTATACCACTTATTCTAAAGAGCTGACTACCCGAGTGGTCACGACATACACTTCGCGACAGAAGTTAAGCAACGCACAGGCTGATCAGTGAATGGCTCGCAACTGCCTGGGTTTAATACTCACTCACAATATGGTTTCATTCGCGATACTGATACTGGTTACCTTCTGAGGGAGGAAGAACGATCATGTACATTACAGACACCTCCGTCAGTCTTAGTCTCATCTTAGAATGTCACATACTCCGAAATGAGCTAGATTCTGGTCTAGCCACAAACATGATAGATTGAGTTGACCCTGTTGTTGAATGTGGAATTCAGGCTTACAGTGTGCTGAGGTGTATGCAAACCACCAAATATGCAGTATGACGCCAAATTAATGTACAACATTACCAGAACACGTGACTAATAAATATGTATGGGGCCCCAGTATTATGAATAACTTAACTCAACCCTGTACCTGCAGATCCCACAGGAACAGTCTTTAAGCTGCTCTGCTTGATACTTTCAGGAACCTCAGCATCTCCATTAACCAGGCCATTACTGTCGCTGTTGCCAACATCATGATCATCAACACAATGGTGCTGCTCGTCCGCTTGAGCAAGAAGACTCTGCTCGGATGGATACTCATAGTGATCGGGCGTGTTGGCACTGAATTTTATTCGTAGCTGAAAATGATAATAAATTAGTGAGTATGGTAATTTCATAGTATACCGCCATGTGTAACCTTGCATGCTTGTATTCTGATAATGGTGTTCGCAATAAATGATCAGCATTGTTGACTATGCATAAACATAATGATTATGAGCCATAAAAAATACGAATTCCGTCAGTAAAATTGCTTGTTAAATATGGGCTGTTATACAACAAAGAACAGATGGATGTTGGTCAATGAATTTACGGGTATAAAGTACACCTGTTGATGCAATAACAGTTAAATGACAATACAATAATGCCCGCTCTCAAACGTTCTTCCTATTTGAGTGCACAGAAGTTTTCAAGGTGTAAGTAATCCTTTTTATGAGGATTTAGTTTAGTAAAAAACTGTGTAGCAACAGTAAGTATCTTTATTTAATCACTTTTTTACAAGAAAAACACAGAGCATGAAACTTAATACGAATCCATTTTTGTTTGGTCAGCTGGTCAAGAACAAAAACGTTGCAACCTCGTGTCTCTAAAAGGAAGACTAATTAATCGTCATTCTCATTTAAACTAGGTTCACGGTCACTTGGTAGAATGATTCCCTTTCCTACATCGGCCCAGACGGTAGTGTCATTAACGAAGTTTCGTTAAAAAAACAATGCATATGTTACAGGAAGTGCATAAAATTTAGACATTTTACAAAAATTCCTAGGTATTTCACATAATACCTATAAATTTTGCGAAAAGTGTGAAATAAATGTTTTTGTTGCTGCATTTTGACACTTTACCGAGACTCGATCTTTGTATAATATCAATACACAATGTAAAAAATGGCTTACACCATTTAAAACCAAAATAAATCGTGTTAAATCAACTTTCCAAGATTTTTCTGTACAATATCCTGGCATCATGTTGAATGCATAAAACAGCTAGTCAATGTATTAATTAAACAAGAAGTGCAAGTAAACAGGTGAATTAATTGTCTTACTGGCATCCAAAAATTTTTTTATAGAAAATAACCGAGTGGCAATAATTAAATAGTATAGTAGTGTCGATTTTAGAATAATTATGAGATTGTGCAAAATATATACGGGTAGCACAAAGTATATCAAACAGTTCACTTTCCAAGGTGCTATGTGATTGCTTTTTCGTTGGAATAAACAAAACATCATAGGCCATAATGAGGAGACTGCTTTTTTGCTCTGATGTTGAAGCCATTTACATGATTAATTGTTGGGAGTCCTTGGTATTTTTCATCACTTGTATTTCCGCACCAACCTGCACATGAAACACAATTAGGATTGACGTGCTAATGTCCTTAAATCTGAAATTCCTTTTTAATTAACGATTTCTATAAGAAAATCATGGGATGTGTTTACTCTGTTGTCATGATCCGTTTTTCATTAAAAATTAGAATATGCATCGTGGAGACAGATCCATTCATACATCAGAATGAAAGAAACTCTCCCTCTAACTATGTAACAATGTACAAGGCAGATCCATTTAATGGACATATTTGAGGGCTGTATTGGGCCCTGTAACGATCTATGAAATAAGTATATAGTACTGTCCAGGCAACATGGTCTAAAGGTTCTACACTGAAAACTGTGCCCTCTCTGTATATTCATAGTCTCTCTATAGGTATATCTTATAACTTCCATAAAACAAACAGTTGATAACTATTATTTCTCTTAAAGTTACTGATTTAAATTTCATCTCGCAATGTTTAGCTATGCAAATCTGATAACCATGATTCAAGTTAAATTTTATCTTGCAAATGTTGTTTTTCTGAACATTAAAATATTCTCTTTTCTCTTTTGTGTTTTGGACCATATATAATTATGTCTAATGTTTGCTATATTTAGGAACGACTGGTTTTTGTTTTTTGCTCTTGTTGTATTTTTGTTTTTTAGTATTTATGGACGTTTATGTATTTTTTAATAGTTGTGTTCTGCTGTCATTAGCGTCTTTTTGTTTACTTGTCTTTTTGAGAAGGGTGGTTGACTGGCTAACCTTTGGTTTTTCGCCACCCTTTCTGCCATGTTCATTTGTATTTTTGTATATTTTATTGCTAATTTAATGTAAATATATGGAGAAAATAAAAAATACTTACTTACTTACTCTGCCCTGTGACAAATTTTAAAGATAAATGTGACAAGAACAACAATCACCAACATGTCACACGCTTAATTTTGTACCAATTCAAAAATACAACACTTTACTCCAGGCAGTAGCTGTGAATGAAACAATCATGCAAACCGAACGTTTGCTTAAAATGCTAGTTACATTTTTTCACAAAAAAATTTGCAAATACGTAAAACGCCCATTTTCTGGAACAAAACTGGCATTATATAAAATGCCTTGGAAAATTTCATCAAAATATTTTATCCTTTGTTTAATGTTCATACTGCCTAAAATTTATTCAACATTTTATAAAATGAATACTAAATAGAATAAACAAAAGACTTATACACTGTGCTTAATAAAACTTTTGTCAAGAGATGCCCAGGAAAAGGGAAGCAGAAATTATTTCAACATTTGACCTGGTTTGTTTTGGTATGCCATAAAATATCTAGGTATTTTATAGAATGCCCGGTTTCATATCTTTGCCTGTAACACATACATAAATATTGTATACAACGTTGTAATTTACGCGCTTTCTTATACATGTAAGCTCTTTAAAGGGCGAAATAAAATTAATTATAAATTTCATTACGTTTATTATAAAGACAAAAATTAGTTCTTTACGTTCACAGATGCAAAACAATGCTTGATTGCGTAAAAAATACATAAGTGCACGGCTTTTGTGTTCGCGTCACGAAATGATTATTTTCTGGTCGAATAAGCCTACAAACAATATAGTGATGACGTCGACATCAACACTAAAGGAAAGCAGGATGATTTTTCATACACTACCCCATTTTCAAGTCCGATAAAAATATAAATTTTTTAACACAATTAATACTGCAAAAGCGTTTCTGATAAATAAATAATTGATTAAAATCTTAATTAACGGCGGGCGAGCCCAACTATTGATGACATCAAAAACTAACATAATTTTCAGAAGCAAAAATATTCCACGAGGGTGATCCACGTATTTGCGAAAGTGAATATTGAGGTACAGCGCTACTGAAAGATATTCAGTGTGTTATACTAAAACTAGGCAAGTTTTAAGATACAAATTTAAATTTGAAAACTACCGCTAAACTCTTTCATGAGCTATCGAACGTGCGTAGTTCGTCAGAAACTAACACATCTGAACTGAGAAGTACAACACCTGTTTTTCTGTAATGTGTTTCCAAGATGCAGGCGCTAGTGTCCGTCTAACCAGCGAATGGCGAAATGCATGTAACAGCGAAAAGCTAGTGGCGCGAACGCGAAATTGGGTTCGTGTGGTAATAATTCTTTCACGTAAGTCATTTTTGAAAAAATAGTGTGTCCCCTTTCAATATTTCAAAGAGTAGATTATTTTGACCTACAGTTTAAGATTGGGTTCGGTTTTGCGTTAAGAAATTTAACTTCATTTCTAAACGCTACAGGATACAGTATACTTCATTGCGTATACCATAGAACTGGTTTTTCTCTAGCGTTAATAAAATCAAAATGCGAATCTAACAAGCGTTTAAATTTCCGTTTTAACTATTCGCTGGCGATTAATGATGCGGTAAAATATTTCAGCACCGTTGTATTTAAACCAACAATAAGAAGTAATTATTGCGATTAGTTTAACAACAGAGTTTTTTTATAACTCGCAAAACTGCAAATACATAAATCAACGGAGCGAGTAATCCAGATGCCCTTATTCCATTTGGAGAAATGTTAGTCTTTTTTTACAAATTATTTGCCGCTAACTATCGACTGATTGAGCAGAGTAGGCTTATTTTGTGAGGTTTTTTACGATTTGGGTCACACTGTTCATAATTCCGCGGAAACGCAATGTTTATTCACTGAACTGCAAAGCCGTCATTATTAATCAAACAACAAAGATCGTGACAATATCGACCCGATGACCTGAAGTAAATTAATAAATCAACACACAGGTGAAGAGTTACCTATGCAAACGTGACTCATAATAAACATGAAGGTTGAAAACAGATAACTAGGCTAGTAACATCTGTTCTTCTCGGCTAGACCACACAAACATAATTAAAAGTATTATGCCTCATAAACTAGTAATGTATTATTACTATTGACATTTGAAATGAACCGACAATTATGAAACCAAACTTGGTCAAAATTCAAAAGGCCAGACTACAAAAATTAAAAAAAATTATTTTCAAAGGTATACGTGGCTGAGGTTTAGTCGTAAATAATATTAGGTATAATATAATAATAATGATAATGATAATAATAATAATAATAAGAGTAATAATATAACAACAACAACAACAGCAGCAACAGCAACAACAACAATAATATTAATAATAATAATAAATATAATAATAATAATAATAACATCAGCTAACATCATATGGTAATGTTAAGTTACTTCCCGTTTCAACAAGTGACGCGGCGTTACAAGAGTTAATTAACCGTAGTTCCTTTGCGTACATCCTGAACTAACAATCTACTTACTGACTTACACAATTACACAAGTTTACAATGCTTACTAACAGTCTATACTTACTGACTTACACATTTACGGGCGTTTACAATGCTTACTATACAGCTTCTAAAATGCTTTTCAGAAAGCTAAAGAGTGACGCCAGAGACTGGCAGTAGGCAGCAGCTAAATGTTTTAAGTTTGTATATAAAAACTCTATCTAAATAGGGCCAGTTTAGCTCAAACGGGAACAATTTGCTTAGCGAAGCCTGCAATTATAATATAAACTAATCAATCATTAATATAAAAACATTTAACATTCTTTAATTTTTCCGAAACATCCACGTTTAAGTCATACTAAATGTCACATTTAAAGCCCAGTGCTACACAAAGGGATTTAAGTCAGCTATAACAACAACAATAATAATTCAATTCAAAAAATTTATATGTCCCTTTGTTTTACATAATGTAGTATATTACATAATCGTTGATTAGCAAATGAAACTAGAAACGGAGTGGCGAAATAATAATAATTTTGTATAGGACATAAACCTCAGGGCAAACATCAAAAATAACTTAGCATTAAATTTCCATGTTTATTATTAACTACATGATATTAAATCCATGTGCTTGGTCGAAGAACCAACGTGGCCGGAAACTGAATTTAAGACCACCCAATTGAGTATTAAGTTGCCCCAACTGCCAACAAGAATATAGCAGGTGGTACAAGGAATAGTTTGGTGAAATATCATTAATTTTTTTTAACTATTTTTGATCAAATTTTCAAAAATACACTTCACATAAATGGCGTATCCTAGCTTTAAACCATGAAACTTAATTGAGGTCAGCATCTAACTGTGATCAGGAATCGGCACAATATTAATATATTCACATTCTAAAAGCCTTGCGACTATGGTAAAGTGATGTTAATCATTTGTGGTAAATGTACCCCCCATGATCACGATAATTCATCTTGACATTCGACCTTAACAGATTTGCCAAAAATGTAATGATTCCTGGCGTAAAAGTGTAAAACTAAAAAGAAAAGATAATGTAGGATTAAGTAGTAAAGAGGCATTAAGAGACGAATCATCTGAGACACTGATTGTTGTGCAATTTAGGCAATTAATCATATGAAATTAAGAGACCTTGACCTTGACCTTATTGGATATGTGAAGTTTGTTACATTTTTAAAGCAGCGTTAAAAAACTTCACTTGTTTGTGTGTCAAATTTTCTACAATCGTCTTGTTGAAGCATGCTGTTTTGCATTAAACGACTAATGTAAAACTATAGAAATTAGAAAAGCTTCAATGTGAATATTAAATGTGCCATACAATTCTCATTATAATTATGACAATTACAACTGCCACACCGAAATCGTTTGTAGATTTATTTTTCCCACATACTGTCATATTGGAAACATAATGCAATACAGTCTAAAGAGCATATTAATGTCAGTTATGCAAACATTAGGTGGAAATGTAAGTAACTAGATGATGATGCAAATGAAATACTCGAGATACTACTTTACGTATGAACTGAATTGAAGTACTGATCACATGTTAAATAACAACAGCTTTTAACTCTTATATAAGTTCCCACAACATTACCTGTTGATGACAGAATTTTCGTGTTTTTTGTGCATGCTTGCTTTTTATGCACCAATCTAACTCATCATAAAGATTCCAAGATGTTTAAAAATAACGTCAAGTTATCAAAAATTCAAAATATAATACTGTTCATTAGAAAACTTACATTTTTGTTTCGTTCCCGTATTAAAGATGACTTTCCGTTGATTACGATATTGTCCCCAATGAACTCGACCACCAATGAGTCATCATAAATTGCATTATTATCATCTTCCTTGTCCTCTGTCAGGGTGGAAAATATGACGTTGCCGAAAGAACTCTGTATCATATAGATGGCTGACTCCCTGTCCGATTCTGTGCAAACCTCATCAATGTTTGACACGGGAATGTCATCGTCCTGTATTAAGCAGTTTGGTGATGAGTCATCCAATTCAGTTTGCGGTGGTAGTGAAGATGGAATTTCGGGAGGTTCGTCATAGCTAACTATGTGCACAAAATTAGACTTATGATCATTCTGGACTAACATATTGTAAGACTCTTCGCTGTTTTCTGAATCACTGCAGACGTCGTCAATATTAGTAACTGGTAATGGCGATTCACAACGAGACGCTTCATCAAGGTACTCTGTATTGGTGTGTTCGAAATTTCTGCCTTGATTACTTTCGCAATCAAGTGCTGGATGACTCGGCAGACTGTTCCTGTTTACAACAGCATTTTGGAAATTTGGACTGAGTTCATTATCTGATGAATCCAGTTGTTTGACTTCAGTGGATACTTCCATCTTAATACCAGGGATATGAAGATTACTCCTGTCGCCACTGCCCAACTTTGATAAGGAATCATCAGCTGAACTAAATATGACATTTCCCCTATCCATATCATCATTCTGAGTCATTATTGACAAGCGTGGCTTTGGCGTTGGCGCGCTCATCTTCTTACCATCAGTGCTTGAGATATCAACTCCTCCAGCTCTCTCAACAATATCGTCAAAGGTATTGCTGACAATTGGGGCTACAACTGCTGATTTTAATGAATCGCTTTCAGAGCTAACAGGCTCTAAACTTATTTCTTTACCTACAGATTGACTAGTAGTGCATGAATCAGCAGTGGCTTCACTGGCAGCATCATCCAGGCTTACAGCCACTTCCTCAGATTCTTCTTTATACTGAAGCTGCCCAACAGACACCCATTCAGAATCTTCTTTTCTTTCCGCTTCCTGTTGATGTTTGACATCAGCAGATGGACTGATTAAAGTATTATCTATGTGGGCACATTTTTTACGAGGTTGAGCAATTTTACTTGGCTTCACCAATTCCTCTTCTAACACTTTTGGTTCCTTATCATTTATTTTTGCGATCTCGTGCTTATTTGCTAGACTAGACCTGATCATTGCTGTTTCTGTTTCTTCGTGTGCTTTCTTTATTTTATCTTCTAATAGTCTTAATTTATTGTCAGTATCTACAGAACTGTGCTTATTAACTGCTTTTGAATAGGTGGCATTTACTGTCATTTTATGAGCAAATGTCACAGCACCTCCCAAATGCTCATCTAATTTAGTTTTCAATACTTTGGTGCTTTTAACAATTTCTTCTGGTTTAGGTGACACCTTCACATCCATTTTTGTGTTCATAGCTTCTGAACAATGTTGCTGTTTTTCCATCTCTAATTTAGAAGTTTTTTCTTTGTTTTTATCTACATCACATTTTTCAGAAATTATTTCACATGTGAGTACTTCATCAGGAGGTGTAATGGCTTCAGGTTTAAGTTTAACATTCGAATGTCGCTTACTATCTATCTTATGCCAGCTCGGTTTACTAGGAGACAGTTTTGTATCCACTTCATCAACGAGAATCTTTCGACACCTAACAGGCCCTTCAGCATTGAGTTTTTGTTCAAACAGTTTCCACAGAGATGCCACTGTGTTGGGTTTTGGAAGTTCCTCAGCGATCATTTCTCTGTACTGCAGACTTGGGGTAATTATTGGTTCTGGACATGGGGGTGGTGGTTCTTTCTTTTCAAAAGTGCTAACATTTTCTATTATAACCATATTTTCTCTCACCAAAAGCGGATCGCTGAAAGCATCTACGATAGATGAAGCATTGGAATGAGAATCAAAATTTATAACTGGTTGCTCCAAATCATCATCTGCTGTTAGGTCTTCACAGCTGTTCGATTTTCGATGTTCGCTCGAGCTGTAATTGTTTGAATCTGTATCTAAATTTAGCAAATCACTCATTGAAGAAAATTTATTGCGTAGTTTACTAACAAAGCCAGGTTTAAACACCATTTCATATTCCTGTTCTGCCTCTGGTAGATCACTAGGTGTATTCGCTAAAATTGCATCACCACACTGTTCTTGTTCTACACTGTAACCTTCTGTACTTGATTCACTCACACTTAATTTGCCTGGAACTGATCGACTTCTAGCAAATGGCAACCGACTAAAACTGAGTTTCCCCATTTCACGTTCACTTTTAATCCACGGATTTTCTTCAAAAGGCAGTATATGCTCTTCTTCTGGCGAATTCTCTTTTGCTTTCAAAACTTTATCCTCGGAGGTAGTTTTTTCAGTGAACAAGGTTTTAACGTCTTCTTTTTTCATCGGTGCTCTTTTTTCTTGCTTGGCACTTATTGTTTTCGTATTACATAACTTATTGCTAACTATATCGCTATGTTTTTCCGTACACTGACTTTTCTTCTTCAATACTATATCTCTTTTCCAACTAGGCAATTCTGCCAGTTTACTGGGGTCAAGCCCAGCCGCCTTCTGTCGACGTTTCCTGTCTAGCACAGTCTGCTTCCACTCCGGAACGGACATTGTTTGTTGTACCTAGCGATAAACACTATCCGCCAACACACGAAAGTGAAATCAAAGAAAACTGTTTGGGTAGAAAACTGGTATTAAAGCATGTCAATGTCCGAATAACTCACTCGACCATCTTCTGTGCTTATTCTACAGTAACTTTGTGTACGGTGACGGTCGGTGAGTAATATACAGGGTTGCCAGCTAACGAAACTGAAAATTCAGCCAAATTTAGCTAAAGTACGCTGACATGGCGATGAGGAGAATCAAACAAGCACGTAGAAGGTTACTGTGTCCCTGAGCAGACGATTTCAAATTCTGAGCCGAGCTCAAAGAGGTTCTCACATTGTATAATTAAAAATTGCTAATGGGAAGTGAAATTAACTTCTTTGGCCGAGTTACATTTATTGTTTATAGTTGAGTTAATTAAAATCAGCAGACGATTTTCTGATTAAATTTCTGATAATGAATTTGGGTTTATTGTGTCAATTAGCTATGTAAATCTAGGCTCTAGATCTACATGTAAATTTTTAAAAATAAAAGAATATGTATAAGATTTACTTTTAATTTAGCTATACGCTATTATACACATAAAAATAATATTTTCATATTTTTTGTTTTGTTAAAAATTATTATGACTGTTTGTGCCTTTGTCTATGTAGATGTAGTGGCTGCTGCCAGGTGTTCTTCTCGTATTTAGGAGGATGACGGATCACAGAAGCTGCTTGACGGGTTCACTTTTAAGAAAATCAACACTAAGTTAGGTATGATGAAACTGTAAAATGAAGTAGGCTGCACGAGTACTTGTTGCAATTATGATTGAACCAAGGTATAGGCCTAATAATAACCAAGAATCATTAAAATCACCGAAGTACTAAAGTAGTTTCGTGAGCAACACGAGAAGTAAATTTTATTCATTTGATTAACATTATTAGTGAATCATATACGGAAGTCAAGTCTGTGCGTACAATTTACAGGTGACCATAATTATTTTGTTTGTTGCGGTTGGTTGGTAGGGCCTTGATTAATTGCTGTTTAAAAGCATATTCTAATTGACGTGGTAGGTTTAATATAGGAAAGAATTTGCACCACACACCCACTCACCTACACACACGCACACACACACACACACACGCACGCACACACACTCACACACTTAGTGTGTATCGAATTAGTTTCGCAAACCACGATACTCTGGAATTTCTGCTGACTTTTTTGCATGGATCGAAGTCCTCAAAAACAAAAGAAGGGCAAAGTAAAAATATTAAAACTGAGCATTAAGTTAAATTAAGATGTGAGAAAGATTTAACATTGATAATTTATGCAGTAGGCACAGTGTCTAAATGGTTGTAAAGCATACTAATTATTTTTTCTAAAGACATATATCACACGGATGCTATATTTTTCGGGCACAACTAAATATGGCGCCATTGCAATAATATAATGGATAATTAGAATTTTATTTTCAACATTTTTATTAGAAGCGTATTTATTTTGAATGCTCCGTATATAGGAACCTATAGTTTGGCAGGCAGATGGCTCCGCATATTTAGTTCCGTGCTCCATTCATCGCCCTTTATCATCACTTGCACTAACTGGAGAATAATTTATATTGTAATAATATTATATTATATTATTAAACACAAGAAACTTGGATAAATTTTAGTATAATCAGTAAGTGAAATCAAGGCGTGATTTTGTTCACTCTTTTTTACTATTACATGATCGAATATAAGCTGATGCGACATAAACAATCGTGGCGCTGTATGCTTCGCTTCCTTTTTAGCCTACATGAAAAGTATTACGCATAAAATTTAATTCTCTTTATTTCAGTTTTAATCATACAATGTACTGCAAATTTACTATAAAATAATGTGACTATTTACAATTGAATAATACATTTCTGTTTTAAGTTACAGTAGTAGTAGTATTTTTAGTAGTATAATATAGTACACATAATATAGGTAGTAAACAAGAGTCAACTGGTACAATAACTAAAGGACAAGAAGTACCTGAAGTAGTTTGAGAAAAATCGCCTTAACGAATTGTATTACTCAATAGCAATTTTATGCGTATGTCGCACTCGCGTTGAAAGGACTTCATTTTCATTTTAAATCACACGCAGTACAGTTTCGACCGCACCATTGCATGACGTCATATACGTACAACGTAAATCAGGGAAAGAAAAAATGTTAAACTATGTCTCAAAAAACTTTCTATGCAAAGTACTAAGCAGTTCACTTACCTGCTTGAAAGACTTATGTAACTAGAAAAGAAAATTGTTAATTATTTAAAATGCTTTCACCAATTGGTGAAATGTCGCTGATTCACCCTCCAGGGTGCACCACTCACTAACCAGAAAACATATTTTTAATCGTATTAACAAGACACAGTAATTTAAAATTTTACTTAGCGGCGTGTCCGATACGAATGTTCTGATTATTTTATAAACTTTACGCAGTGTTATTTGAACTTGTTTCAAGTAACTTATCGTCGAACTGACTGCGTCTAACGGTTATCGTGGGTGCTTAAATTTTCACGTTTATACAGCGTTACTGCCGACGCAAGCCCTATATGCAAAAAGACAGTACGTAAGTGGTAAAAAATGTCAAAACGAATTTTTTAAGCTTTATGTAGGTTGAGAGTTTTCTTGTGTGTCAGTCTAGCTGAGCTGACGTTCAAAACCACACATTCATAATCGTTATTGGCCACAATGCAAAACTTTCAACATTTAGCTTAAATTTAGTTACGTGGCAACCCTATTTGAGAAACTTGTTATTCAATACGACATGTCATGTTTTCATCGAAAACGAGTTTAAAAAAATCAGCAAAATAAATTTTAACGTTTGTCAAAATTTGCGAAAATAGCAGAGAGAAATTCAGTTACTAATAAGCAATATTAACACAATTACGTTTTAGTCATATTTGTGAAGTATTTGAATAATTTACTAAACGCTGTTATTTAAGTTATCGAAGTCTAGATGGCGCAACGAGAACGTGTACAGAATGGCTGCGTTTCATCATGCTTCTTCAGTCAAGGTCGCTAAAATTTTATATAAAACACAGGTAAAGACAATTACTTATTTTAAATACATGATTTTAGTAATTTGGACGGAATGGCTGACAAGCTAACTTACGTTCATTCGCTAGCTCTTTACCCATACATTATACGTTTGTCATCATGCTTGCCATAAATAACGCTGAGCATGGCACATAAAGTAGTAGAGTATTCATTGTACCCTTTGTGGATAAGATATTTGCAAAAACATGTTCTGTGACTTCTGTCTCCAGTCATACTTCAGGGGTATTAATATAGGAGACCTCCAGTGCCAAAAAATATGTGTCTAGTGCATTTTTGAAACGGTTGATCACCTCAATGTACCTTATTCAAAAAATACGGATCTAGTTGATAACTATCTGTAAACGATCCTCTCTCAAATGCCTTTTGAAACTGTCAACTGTTGAAGCGCTGATGGTTGATGATGAAAAATGATTGAATGGTTAAACTCAAGATCATCCCAAATTGGACAAAAGGGCTTTAAATTATTAACAAATAATAGGATGCTAATACCTGGTGAAATACAATCAGCGATATCATTAATAAAAATAAGGAAGCAGTATAGGCCACTCAAGGTTCCTTGGTGGATACCACTTATAACAGTGTGCCACTCAGTGGATATACCGTTAAGAATAACACATTAGAAACGATGAGTAAGAAAGTAACTGAAGCCTTTAAGAAGCTTACTTCTTTATCAGAATATTCCATCTTCAGTAAGAGATGTTGGTGGGACAGAATCAAATGCCATGTACGATATCAACACCAGGCAAATTATAATCATCGAAGGAGCTAGTCCACTGATTTAAACACGACAATAGTTTAGAGAAGACTGAATGTAGAAGAGAACCATGTTGGGATTTATATATTCATTCAGCTTGAATAAGAAAAGTTAGAATCCTGTCGTACAACACTGATTCAAAACATTTGACAACTACTGATGACAACTACATGAAGGACATGTATTGGCTTGTTGAGAGATGGGGCTAACATTACAGTTAAGCCAACATTGGGGGAGGACTGAACAGGCAAGGCCTTATCATCAGGCTCATGTTTGAAGAAAGAAACAAAAGTGTCATTTATTGTAGAAGTGACCTTTTCAGGACAAGTAACAACATCATTACAATCTTTATTATTATTATAATCTTTCATGCAACTAATACGGTTAGAAGGCTTCAAGAAGTATTTACTATATCTGAAGAATTACTTGCCATTTTTGTTCAACCTACTTGTGAGTCTATTTTCACACCTCATCCTTGCATAGTGAATAGACATATTATTTAAATGAACTTTGCAATGTGATTCTGTACTATATTGAATATAACAGAATGTACTAAATAATAATTATACTAAATGCTGTTACTTTGTTACTTGTTTTAGAGTTTAAGAGTACACAGCTTGAAGGAACCGTCATTAGCATGTTTTTGTTGGAGAAGTTTCAAGTACAATGACTTTGGTACAACTAGTGCTTTTCATGGCATTCATCAGGTAGATGCTTCAGAACTGTCAACTCACTTATACATATATGTTGAAATATATACTTTTGCATAAGCCTAATTGCTATTTGTTAGATGTCTTAGTTCTTGCTTTTAGATAGAATTGTGAGTGTTTCTGGGTACAGTGTACTGTGAGCTCGAACTTAGACAGCATGGGCCTTTATATGGATGACTACTGGAAAAACTTGTTCTACTAAGGTTTCATCTGCTTTATTACCCTCGCTCTAAGAGACGTAGACATCAGAACGTGGTTTAGACAGCTTTGTCAATTGAGTGTTGCATCTCACAGGATTGTTGTTAGTTAAAATATGGTTCTCCCATAACCATTAATTTAGGTCCTGCATTAAACTGTTGATGCCACCTTGCTGTAGTAGAGTACATTAAAAAGGAAATTTGTGGCGTGACTCTGGTGTCAATTTTTTGAAAGCTACGTTCATTGTATGTTTCTAATGAAAAAAAAACGAACAGACGGTTAATAAAATAACCTATGTGGTGGTTTTATTTCTCCTAAAGTTGAAATTCCAATTCAAACATCTATTGTCAGCTCTGCACTTTTCTTGTGATACCTTCATTTATTTTCTTTCTCTTCCTAGAGCTTTTTTTTTAAATTGTAACCTTTGTCTTGAGGGCTCGTAGTTTACTGCACTTTTTTTAGTCCAGAGTTTCTCTTTGACCGTCTCACCTTGATTTGTTTAACTGCTTGACGTATCTTTTGTCATATCTGCTGATGTCATTTTTCTCTTCTTCCCCACAACATCGTCTGTGATTTCAACAAAGGTGCTAGAAATAATACCAGTTTTATTGCACTGTCTATTTAAACTTGTTCCTGTTAAAATGGCTGTTTGCTGTTTTGTAGTTTTCTGAATTTCACAGGCAATATGCCAGAAATTAATACCATAGATTTTGGGTTTCACATCAGTGGAGTAGTGAAACGTAAAACTTGATAATTTAATTTAAGCTAATTTCACTTTTTCCTTGTTGAGCAGCAACATTCTGGATGGCATGGTCAGAGTTCTAATCATTTTCCTATGATGTGTAATTTCGTTTAGGACATAGCCCCAAGGATAACACTTTAAGTACCTCAATACTTATTTCCAAGGTGGTTCTGATTATTATTACTCACACCTTACTTTAATAAACCCACGTGCAAGTCTTTCGTATGACTCGGTTGAGAGTTGAACCCATGACCTCCCGGGTGTTAAGCTAGCATGCTACCATTGAGCTACACCACCCGGTACTATTGTGCAAAAATTATCGTGCCATCTGTTGACCTGAAGATTGAAGTGTTCAGTAAGATATAACATATAAGAAAAATTTATTACACATAATGTATAAATGAAAAAAGTATAATGCAAAGCTCTAACATTAATAGTTTCGCAAGTTTGAGGGTAGCTTAATGACTATAAGCAGCCTCAAGGAAGCTACCTTCTCTAAAATTCATAAATAATAATAGTAGTGCGCGATGTGTCATGCAAAATTACAACTAACAGTGTTAATGTAGCTTATACTATTTAAGTACAATTTTAAACAACAAAAAGTAGGTGGAAATAATTTCTTACGAGTACTTCTAATTCACTAGTTATACTGCTGCTTGATTTTGGGGTATTTCTTTTTTAGGTTCGATATTTCTCTCAACAACCACAGCAAAAGCCAAAAGGTTTTTTTGGACAAATTCTGGAAAACATTAAACAGGATTTAGAGAAAAATAAGGAGATGAAAGTAAGGAAATCTGAGCATTGATTTTATTAATTAATTGTTATCAATAGGCCTGTCTTCTGAATTTTAGTTCTTTCTTGAATGAAAAATGCTTGGACTTCTTTCAACCCTGTGAGTAATGGTTGAATTTTTCATTTCGATTTTTAGGAAAGTTTGAAAAAATTTCGTGAAGAAGCTGAAAAGTTGGAACAATCTGAGGCGCTGAAAAAAGCAAGAGAAAAATATGTAAGACCATAATTTCTTCTCTTGTTCAAGTTTCATGATAATTTTATTTTTTGAAGATAAACTTATTTATTTCCTCTTGTGCGTAAATTCAGAATTGATTATGACTGTGTTACTGTGTTAATGTTTGATATTTATCTATTGTACCCAGGAATCCATTGAGAAAGAAAGCAAAACTGCAGTGGAGGAAACATTAGGCCAATTTAAAGAAAAGTTTTCTGAGGTAAAACGTGCTATTAGATATTGCTATGCAAATAAATAAGTAAGTAAGTAATTTATTGTCATTATGGCATAAAACATACAATGAAATTTAAGTAGTTTTACGTACTGCAATAACTTATGGAAGCAACAAGGAGATTAACACAAATAATTCAGTCTGTTGTACAGTGACATAGAGAATTAATATTGGAGATTTACTGACATTGATGGTGCGAATTGCAACAGGACAGAAGAAGTTTAAAGTTCTTGTGGTTTTAGCGTTAATTGAAAGAAATCTATGACCAGAGGGGAGCATTTCAAAATATTTATTACCTGGATTTATTACCTTACAACACTACATCTATAAGATTTTAATCTTCTTTCTAATTTTCTATACGAACTGTAAAGAAAACAGCCGAATTTGATCAGTCATGAATGTGAGAATCTTTTAAAAATATGGTAAAATAATTTGACCCAAGCCAGCTGGCAATGGGATGGATAAAAAGATCATCATGCTTGTATTTTCAGCTCTCATTTCTGTATAACTGTGTCAATTGCAGACACTGGAAGAAGCCAAAAAATCAGAATTTGCTAAGAAGAGTCAAGAGTTATCAGATGATCTGGCAAAATCAGCCAAAGAAGCTGCAGAAACCATAACGAAAACTACAGCAGAAATTGGAAAAACAAAAGTCTTTCAGAGTGTGTCTTCTGTAAGTGCGTCTTTTAGAAAAAAAAATTGATAATATTTTTTGTTAATAATTGCAGTGTGTGTGATGTTATGTATCTGTTTGTTCATTTGCAATAGTGAGAAGGAAGCAATCTTGAATAGTATCTGTGCAATGTATGTAAGTCCTTGCTTGATGATAATATGCTTTAGCAAATTGTGGTGTTGAGCGAATCGACATTAATGAAGCCATGTTTTCTGTAGGTAATACTGTAAACAAATGTGATGCATTCTAGGGGAAGAAATCAATAATGCTCAGCTCATATACAGTGTTCCCTCACTTATCGCGGGTGTTCCGTTCCAGGCCCACCCACTATAAGTGAATTTCCGCAAAGTAGGGACGCCATACTTATTTTAGTAATTATACATTATTTTAAGTCTTTATAAACCCTCCCCACACTAACATGAAATGGAAGGGCTGAGAGAGGGTAGCTGCACACAGTGAAAGAAAACAAATTGCACGGTACCTGAGCCAATCAGCGACTGGGATACAGAGCAGCATTCTCTGGTTGGTCGCTTTCCATCTTTTAACCAATCGTGTGTTGTGTACAATCTCACGTCGGCAAGTAGCATCTCAAGCGGGCGCAAGTATGACATTTCGTTTTTGGTGTGTATTCATCCGCCGAATAAATACACTATTTACCTTAAATGGTAATTTATAATTTATGATTTATAATAATCTTTTAATGTTAGAATTAATATTTTTAATATATTTTTATACATTTTGTGATTTTTTTAATGCAAAATTTATCAACTCTATACATTACTATATAATACGTACTACGCATGTGCAAAAATACTTTAGACGGAGTACCACAAAAACCCACAAAACAGCGAAAATACTGCGATAAATATTTTACGTTAATATTTTTGAAAACCCACGAAACAATGAGTCTGCGATAAACGAACCGCGAAGTAGTGAGGGAACACTGTAATTCATACTATAGAATTTAAGAAGTTAATGAAAACTCTCTATACAAATTTATTATTATGAATGTAAGTTCATTGTAAGCAATTTGCATCATGAGTTAGTTATTCTAAAGTGTTTATTTTGTCCCTAAACTTTAGCAAATTTATCTCTAGCTAGTATGCGCATGCTATACGGACAGTCAGTTACAAAATACATTTTTATTTTTTCCGCAACATTCCAGAATTAGGTTTTTAAACTGTATATGTCACAGCAATATTTTGAGGTTTGGCATTTTTTCATGGTTTATGCTGAATGAGGAGTTCTTACTTACAGGGAGTACAAGCCGTTTCAGAGGAAATAACAGAAACCGCGTTCAAGCGTGCCCGTCATTATCAGCGACCGACGAAGTTGCGAAAACGGAAAGAATTTCGTTTTAGCGATGAGACTGATAGGATAGTAGAAGCTAATCCGTACGTATACGACTCTTAAGTACTGTCTTATTTACAGTTTACTGCTAATGCTTTTTAACCTCGATTAATAAACACTCGTTATTCATTGACTGTGAATGTTTGTCTATGAATGTTAGCAAGTTCAGTTACTCTTTATGTAGTTTTTGTCAAACTCTTAGGATTGAAGCATTAGATCAACAGCCCTACCCAGCTTTTTAAAAGAGATCAAAATGCCTGACAAGCAAAATAGTGTCATAAAAATATCATACTAAATACGCACAAAACTAATTATTTGATCTTAACTTTAACATGAATAGTTTTAAGCATTATGTGTTACTCCTTCCCTCTGATATATTAAACTAAATTGTTGTAAAATATGATAAATGGTATCAGGTATAGACGCACGCACACACACACGCACGCATGCACACATACACACATGCATGCACGCACACACACTCTCACAACAGTAGCAATGCTGTCAGTAAATTTAGTACTTTGGCACTGAAGTCTACTGCTATATCTTCTGGTTTATATATTGCAGTACTGGGGGGGATAACGTTTGTGCATAGTACTTTTTTAATTAAATGTTGGGTTTTGTAGGGAAGCAACTGGAGTTGAACTGCACAAAGAATCTAGATGGTTTCAAAGTTGGGAAAGCTGGAAAGAAAACAATCAATATGTGAATAGTAAGATTTTTTGCTAATCTTACTCTGAATTATTCTTTAATCCTGACTGGAAGCGTTTTTCTAGAGTCAAAACACCTGCTGTTTTTGAAAGTCTGAGCTAACCTGTGATATGCCTGAAGTGTTTCTTTTACTCATATTGAACTGTAATTACATTTTAAATTGACCTGAAATTCATTTCAGAAATATTCGATCTAAAGATGCGGTACGATGAAAGTGACAATGTCGTAGTGAGAGCATCGCGGTTACTAACTGACAAACTTTCTGACATGTTTGGTAAGATATGGAAACTAGCTGAATTCAACTTTTCTATCTTTTATTGAAATTACTTGCACAGCACACTTTACTGATTTTTATAAACCATAAACAATTAATCACGGATTATATAGGTAACCCCCCTCTATAGTGCTCCATGCCGTAACTCAATGTTGATACACTGTTGTCATTTATACTAAGTAATGACCTAATTCGATTCCTTATGGCTGACGTAGCTAACAGAGTTACTTCAGCTTGAGCTAGTTATAAATGATGTAGACCTTGAGCTAGTTCTATATTAAAACACTTTACATTATAAGAGTGAAGAAGTACAAAGTAATTTAAAGAAATAAACTTTGTACATCATTTTGATGTGCATGTGATCTTCCTGATGTCATAATCATTTAATGCAATGTCGATAATAATGATATCTTTCTTTTTAGGTGGCCTTTTCACAAAAACTGAGCTTTCGGAAGTTTTGACGGAAATATGCAAAATGGATCCAAATTTTGATAAAGAGCAGTTTCTTGTTGAGTGTGAATATCGAATCATTCCAAATATTTTGGAGGTGAAGTTCGTTGCTGCTGCTCCGAGTTAAACTCATACGTACAGCGTGTGTAGCTTTGAAAATGAAAATGTTTTTAGATTAATTTAAGGAAATAGGTGTCAATTTATTTATGTTTACACTTGTTCATGTTGACTTTTAAACTTTTATGATCGATATATTCTTCCTTAATTGCGGCAAACTCTATGCAGCTGTAAAGACGGCATTTTTTTTCCGTCAAACAAATTATTTTTTGTTTTACGTTAAATCACAGTTTAAATTGCTTATTTTATTTTTTATAAACATGTTTTTTGTGCTTATTATTATAAAAAATAAAGTGAACAAACTGAAAAAACAGATTTATACCTGAGCCTTGTACAATGTACATGTACCAAAAATTACTAAGTATTTTTAGAATTAATAATTGGGCATTAATGAAAATCTGCTGGGACACAGTGCATTATACTTTGATATTTATTTTATTTTTTCTTCGATATGTGATTTAGTATCTTCAAAATTTTGATCACTTACTAAATGAACTCTTATGCCTTATGCTATTGTTAAATTTATATGTATTTTTGTCGTACTTCAGGCAATGGTGCGAGGTGATCTAGAAATTTTAAAAGATTGGTGCTATGAAGCACCATTCAATGTTTTAGCTCATCCGGTAAAGCAAGCACAAGCAGCCGGCTACAGATTTGATTCAAAAATTCTTGATATTGATCATGTTGATGTAAGTCGAAGAGATTTATATAAAAAAACCTTAAGTTAACCCTTATAGGGTCACGATTTTTTACAACCAATTTTGATAACCGGGGGGTAAAAAATTACCCCCTCCATAATTCGTAAATTACTTTTGATAAACCGCCGTGTTTCATTAGTAAACAGCAACGCCATAGTTTGTGGTTATGCTGACCACCATAGAATACATTATACCTCTGCTTAAAGACATGTGACTTACTAGTAATATGAAATTTAAATTCACTTAGTTACGTTCCCTTATCTATGCTGGAATAACTGTAGACAACCGACATTGCTAGCGCGTGTGCAAAAATCATTGTTATTTTGAATTTATTGTCTACTACTTTCTTCTTTTAGGTGGAGTAATTTGAGTAACTGACATTTTGTTTTATCAGATACATCGCCCGTATAATGTATAGACAAGTGAAGTAAAGTTTCAACAATTTTAAAAAATCGACATTGCATTTTCACCTATTTCTTTGTGAGACAATGCGCCTAAAATAAATAACTGACAGTATTTTGTGCACAAAACATATTTAGAAAAAGTCATAGAAAAGGTTTACTGGGACGCATATGGTATAAAAGGGGTAAAATGCAAAAAAACGGTCTGGGGGTAATTTTTTACCCCCCCCCCGGTAACCCTATAAGGGCAAACCAAAATGAATTAGTTTAAAAATGCCTAGCACTAGTTTTTGTCTTTATGGGCTATCTGAGTTGTTAGCTGACGATTGCAGATGCTTTTTGAGTTGTTTTCATGTTTTTAATGTAATAGTAATTTTTTTTGTATGTTTACAGTTAGCAATGGGCAAGATCATGGAGCAAGGTCCTGTACTAATAATAACATTCATATCTCAACAGATTAATTGCGTTCGTGACAAAAGCGGAGCAGTAGTAGAGGGAGATCCGGTCAGTAGTCATTGAATGATGCTCTTTTAATGTAAAAATAACCTTATACTAGTGTCTTGGTCGCCTGAACCTTGTCAGACATTTATTTGCAATTAATTTCTAACTAGTATTTAATTCAGTAGCATGCGTGATGATTTATAAATCTGAAAATCCTTTCGTGTACATTCTCCACCCCTCGTTGCCACCAGATGGCAGCAAAATGACAGGTTGTAATCAACCAGTGCTTGTGAGGTAACAACTCATGAACTGCTACAGTGATATTTGTTCAGTATTAGGAAAATATAATGAGATTTTTCCAACATTAGGAAAAATATATTTGGCCTCTGGTGCACAAAACTGCATATACGATTTAAAACCTGCATTTTACTTCTCAGAGTCACTGATATTATATCATCTTTTAATATCATCTTTTTATAGCATATTTTATAGGCAGTGATTTTAATGTTCAGCCTTTATTATAGGTTTTCTGGAACATATACGCTGTAGCTAAATTCTCCAATGGGCTCTTCCAAAATATTATGTCTGATTTATTTAAATAATGTTTTTTAAAGATAGAAACATTTATTTTCCTTATGGGTGTAAACCCAATCTACAATAGTTTTATGCCTGACCACTTGTTTTATAGACATGTAATTTATTTTATGATTAATTATGCATCTGTAAAATGAGCCTTGCCTTGCTTGATCAATTGTTTGATGGCAATAGTATTCCATTTCTGCAAAATGACCATACCTGAATAAATTACCTTAAATATAATCATTAGGAAGGAAAAAATCTTTGCAACAAGGTTTGGAAACTTGTTATGTAAAACCTATAAATATTGTTGTTCACTTACACTCATGCAATTTTTGTTTATATTTTTCTAGGAAAAAGTTCAGAGGATGCAATATGTTTGGGTTATGTGTAGAGATCAGACAGAACTTGATCCGAGAGCGGCTTGGCGGTTACTAGACCTGTCAGCTAATGCTTCCGAACAATGGTTATGATCTAGTCATGTAAATGTTATTGTATATAAGAGCTGTCATGCACAGTGAAGACTGTACAGAAACTCCAGTAGCTGTAGCCCTTCGCAGTCAGTTGGCTGTTCTGCTTATCGGCCTTATCATTATGGCTTCGGATCTGCACCTTTTGAGCAATTCTAACAGCCAAAGAAAACATTATAAAATGTTGTCTAAGTGCTGCAGTATTTTTGCAAACTGAAATGAACTCGTGTAAAGTATGACAGCACTGATACTGAAACTGAGTTTCTGAGAGTCTAATAGTCAAGTAGTTGCTTGAACGTTTCCTCATGTTTTTATACAGATTTGTGTACTGTTAGCTGGCATACAGGTGATGCTTACGATTAGTGTTTGATTAGCTGTGGTGAGATCTCTAAGGTAAGATCGTAACCCGAAGGTGTCTGAGCCACGTGGGAGATAATAGCTAAAGGCAGTATGGCCCAGAAACAAGTTTTTCTGACAGTCACAACACACCAATTACCGACTGGGCTGTGCTGTGCATATGTTCAACTTTAACATCCTCTTTGCATTTCCCTCACCAACATATGAGAATACTGTACAATTCCTGTGTTAATATATGCATCTACAACCAGCCAGCATTTGTGTCTTTTTCTTGTTATCATACCTTCTAAAAATAAATGTTATTTTTGAAGGTGAATCTTCTAATGAGAGACGAATGTTATATGATTCATTCATTTATTGAATAAATTGAGCAAGGTAATTCAAAGTTGTTTTTCAACATTTTATCGGTTTTGAAACTGTAGCCATTACTTGTATTCGTTCAGCTGAGATCGAATGGTAATTGATATCCTGCGCCAAAGACAATTTGAATTTGAGTAAGGTGAAGTTTTGAAACCTTTCCCCAATCCATGGGCCTATCCCATTGACAAACTGTGACTTTTGATATGTGGTTTCTGTAAGCAACATTTGATATAATGAGTTACTTTATTTCTTGGTCTCTATTTTGTTGGAGTCTTACTTACCCGTAAGCAATTGTCTCACCTATAACACCCAGATCTTGAATCATTATCTTCACTACTACCACTACTACTAGTACTACTAAAGCTTTCGTTTCATAATTCGTCGCAACTGAAATCATCATTACCATCGTCATACTTCACTGCATTGTTATAAATATTTTTTATAATGAACCGTATCACATTAAAATGTTGATTTTGAAATGCGGAATGTGAAGTTGTTAATATACTACCATGTATTATCATCTACGATCTTTTACATTAAACACTTCGATGATCTGAAATATGTAGGAAGATGCTGTGCCAAACAAGCAACTTTTTTACGTAGCTAATATTGTCTCTACATCTATATGCTGCTTTCAGTATCAATACATAATAGTATAGTACAGCATAGTACATAATTATATAAACTCTTGTTTATTCCAAATATACCATTTATAATGTTATCCAAACAACAAAACGTGTGTATCTTCTAAAACAGCACATAGTAACATATAACGTGGTAGTTGAGGCAACACAACTATGCAAACATATTTCAGGATTTTGGCTACACAAATAGGATCAAATTTGCTCACATCTGAAAGTAGACATGCTGCAGACCTTTTTTAAGCTTTTCTACTATTAACAATAAAAATACTCAGCTTATGAACTTGGTCATTAGTAGCCGTCTCATCAAATTCTTAAACATGATCGAACCGATACAAGACTGTTAGTATACGTATAAAACGACCGTTTTATTAGCATTTTTATAAGAAGAATAGAACTTGGAAGCATGTATTATAAATCTGTTTTATTCTGCAGAAAAAACAAATTCAACATCGGTGATGAGAGTAAATGGTTCTGTGCTAAACCTGCTGAACTGTAAGATGCAAAATTTTTGAAAGAAGTAGTGACTTCTGTTAGTTTCTTTTACATGTAATGTGCAATTAATATACAGTTACTTTTATAATTACATTTACTGAAGTTAGTTATAGGAATGTGTAATGTTAATGCTAGACAGCGTGTATGGCAATGTGGCAATGTAGAAATCTAAGTGAAATTTTATTGTAAATTCTTCTCCAGAAGTTTTTCGTATTTAACACTATCTTGTCAAATTTGAGTAGCAGTAGTAATGCACTACAACACACGATTTACCATTTTCACGTGACAGCTAAGAACAGTTTTGTGATGAAATAAATTGTAGTGTGTTACAGTTTCAAAAATTCAAGTGAAAGAACTATTTATCACATCACTGGTGTCAACTGAGTTAAATTGTTGTAAAAAAGAAATAATGATTACTAGAGTAGTTCAAAATGCTAATAAAAAACTACACTGAATAGATACCAATTTCAAATAAATTAATGCACACATTTGAAATTTTTCAAACGTGATCGTAAAGGAGTGCGACAAGAAGCACAAAATACCTGACTTCAGAAGTGCTGTGTGAACGGTACCGTGTTATAGTTACATATATTTCAACAATAGCAAAGTTATCTTACATTAATATTCAGTGACTGTATGTTTCATTTACAACCTAAACATTGAACTTGTGTCATTTAGCAATGACTAATCTAGTCCAGAGTCCATCTAGTCTATTATTTATGCCAAGGATGTACACAGTTTCTGAAAAACTACCAAACACGGTGGCAGGAAAGAATGTGCATTATTCACTTTTGTGATTTTAGTTATTGAAATACGGAAGGTCTCTGTCCTGTTGCAATGTAAGCAGTCGATTCAGCTCATTTTATTCCGTCTTGATACGGATGCAGACCTCCACAAGTTGAAAAGTACAAATATCCAAATCTAATGTGCATATTAAGGCCACGCAGCAACGTCTGCTGTTGGAAGCAAGTAAAATAAAGGTATAATAGATAACTTGGAAGACAGCTTCCTCAAAAAGACGAGCAATACAACGATATCACAGGTTCTTGTCTATTTCCATTACGTGTTCATCTATTATCAACATTCAAAATATGGCTGACAACCTAGCACCACAGTTACTGTACAAGAGGGGAAACAGTGAAGTGATTTACGAATACACAATAAGCAGTCAATAGTTAACCATTATGATACAAAAGAAACAGAAATATAAAGTAAAGCCATTGATTCGTAAGTGTTCAAAAGTAAATGACATCATCTGGGTTAGATTTACTTTTGGAATGTTTAACTTTGTCCTTCGTCTGCGCAACACTCGCAAGTTTCATCGGTAATTTTTGTTGCACTGATTGTCCTGGCGACCGATTGTGCTGTGCCACAGGTGGACGACCCTGTGGTGGTTTTTGTGACGTGACAGGAGGCGAGGACGACAACGTCGCTACACCCTGGGAAAGCTTCAATGGCAGCAATTGCTGAATTGTGCTTCCCGACGGAGGTTTTTGTGTGACAACGTTCGGAGAATTGTGTGCACTAGAGGAACTGTTGTCGCTCAACAGCTTTAAAGGTATCTGCTGCCTTAGAGCGCTCTCACTTGCACTGTGAACCATGCGCTTCTCATTGGTGGCACTAAGAAGATGCATTGGAAGTTCAGTGCGAGACTTTAATGACACATTACTGGTACTTTGTTTCATAGCACCTGGCTTATAATCCTTTATATCAGTATTACTCCTCTTTACGTGTTCGATGTTATCCAAGCTTGAGCTAGACTCGTGTAAAGTTGCCCTTCTCTCTACCTCACTTTTTGGTGCCGCAGTATTGGCACTAAAGTAAGTCAATTTCACGCTTTCTGGCGGTACGTCGGCTGCTTTATTTTCACTGCCTAATGTCGACTGAGAAGCAGCCTGCTTATGATAAAATGTGTACTGACGCTGCAATGCATCCCGCTGCCTGCCCAGTTCTGCATGCTGTGACTGTAACTGCTCCTGCAAACAACAGATTATCATTGCAATAAAAGAAAAAATTATGTATGTCAGATTGAATTGCTGATGTCAGATGTGAATTGAACTCACACTACATCTATTTAAATGATTTTTTAAGATAAACCTTCTAATCTATTACAAATCAGTATGACAAGAACTAGACCGACTGATATTAAATTTATTAGTGAATGCAGGATTATTGCACTAATTAACATTATGATTCCGTAACTAAAATTGATATGAACTACAGTCAATCTCGGATATAAGGGACACCTCGGGCCCGGAAAAAACCGTCCCTTATAGCCAAAGTTGAGTCAGGCCGAGGGTGTATCTAGACCTGTACTTTACTGCACTTTTACCGATATTTTTATGGATTATTGCTATACATTCAGTGCAAACGGTATGTAGGAAGCTCCTTCAGTGATGCGAGATATATGTGACCGTGGAAACCAAGCTGTTTGAAGGCCGAGTTTGCGAAAAATTGAAGTTAAAAATCTATCAATTTTGCTTTGATCATAGGGTCCCTTATATGCGAGGTAATTTACCTGGGTTTCTATTACGCGGGACCAGAAGATATCGTCCATTATAACCAAAAGTACCTTACATCCGAGTATCTCATATACGAAGACTTTCACATAGGAAAAACGTTACGAAAAATCGGGACCGGTGTTGGTGGTCCCTTATAAGCGGGTACGTTATATCCGAAGTTGACTGTATGAGTATTACAAAATGTGCAATTAATCAAACTTCTAATCGACAATTCTGAATATACTACATCTTAAGCAATAAAAGTATAACTACATGTATAAGAAATTTTTTTGAAAAGTGTACCTTTATACTACCTTTGTACTAAAAAAATGAAACTTACAAAACCAAACTTACAAGTCCAACTGAATTAAATTCAATCAGGCAAAGGAAATTAATTACTTGAAAGGAATTTCATTTCTAAAGTCACAGGATTCACAATCGAGCAATTCAAAATAAGTACCTACTTTTGCATAACTGTTTAGTGTAGTATCACTCAATAGTCCATTTACTTAACCATTGCAGGCACAATATCAGTGCTTATGATATCTTAAAATGGTTATGTGCTTCTATAAAATGCTACTGACTTGCAATTACAAATTTGCTTCAACTGTGAAAAGTATAACCCCCCCCCCATCACCTTTTCTGCAATTTGAAAAATAAAATGAAGAGCAAAATCCCTGAAATTTTTAAAGTGGCGGATATCTTGCCTAACAGGTTTTATTAATGTCGCAGTCTTTGTGAAAGGCTGGTTACCTTAAGTTTCTGTATCTCTGTTTGAGATTTCTCCTGGTCTTCGGCTTGTCGCTCTTTCTCCTGCTGAAGTTCCTCTCTTTCTCGGTTGATCGTTTCTTGGAGGTTACGCAGTTCCTCTAGCTGTTGGTTATGTCGGAATTGGGTTTTCTTTTCACGGGCGTCCCGTCCAGACTCAGCAGCCAGTTTCTCCATTTTATCTTGAGCCTCCATTAACGAGACACGCAAGCTGGAAATAGCATAGAAAAGTGAACCATTTGACCTCATACAGTTAACTTTGCCAAATAACTAAACGGAAACCCTCCTACCAAATGAGAAAATTCTTCTCATCAACAACATCTGCTTGTATATGATATTCAGAACGAACGACATGTGAGCTCATTAAGTAACACCGAAATAAATTTCATAATCTTTTCTTTTAAATAAGCCACCACATGTTAGCAATTTCAATTTTCAATTCAATAGATTTATTTCGCAATAAACATATACATATACATTACATGTGCATCGATAATCAGTTTTTGTTAATACAAAATTATGATACAATTCATGAATTCTGCGCTAGAGACCTAAGAAGCTAGTTTATGGTAGGCCACTAGAATTAGTTACGAAAAAAATTACAATTTAATTACAAAAAAAAGTTACTAATGGTTAGTGTGAGTTACAGTGGGCGTTAGTAGTATTTCATAATAAACTGATGGTCAGTACAGAGAAATCATAAATGCTTTAACACATTCGCTACGCATTTGTGGAGGAGGCAACACTTGGTTAGACTATATGGAGGTGTGCATTGCAGATATATATATATATGGGTGGCAACTAATAACTATATTATTGTCCTAGAGGGGAAGTTTTTGAAAATGAAAAACAACAACAAATCATGATTGAGTGATTAGTTATATGTTTCAAGTAAATGTAATTTATATACTTTTTTGAATATGGACAGCGAGTTGGCATTTTTTATAGCTGGAGCAATTGAATGATAGTTAAGTCTATATCGCGTATTGTAATTATGTATTTCAGCATTCAAACAAAAATAATCAGTAAATAAGGGTGGCTATAATTTACGAGAGAATTTGTACATGAAAATGGCAGTTTGGAAGTTATTAATGTCAGTTTAGAAAGTTTCGTCTTAGTAAAACCACTCATATCATTTGAATGGCATTATTTGACTCTTTTAGCATTAATAATTCATTATATCTTCAAATGACACAGGTGCTAACAAAATAGGAAAAGAAAGCTGAGCTTAGTGACCTACCCTTCAATTTCTGTATGCTGAGTCAGCAAGACATTCTGAAAAAACAACATTAAAATTTTTTTAAGAAGCAGATAAACAGTTTCTGATAGCCATAATTACGACTACATCATATAATTACATTAAAACAAAGCAGGGGCGGAACTAGGGGGGAGTGAGGGGGGCGCGCCCCCCCCTGCAAAATCGGACAAATAATTTTTTTGCAGTGAAAATTGCAGTTCGCATGTAATGATTTTTCATATGAATTAGAATTAGGTAAAAAAATGTTTGGTAGCTTCAGTGTATTATTTTCTTAAAACTTGTGTGTGATAAATTTCTGTAAATAACAATTTAGTTAGAGGCACATTAATAACGTTAGGTTAACTGAGAGTTAATTTTCTCATTATTGCTTTGTCCGCTACGCCGTCCTACACACATGCTAATTATAGGCCTGCATGCAGTATAAAAGGGGTTAAATTGGCTTAACCATTATTTAACCACTTCGGATACCTCGCCCGCCCAGAAAATTTTTGCGCCCCCCCCTGCTTGCCACATCTAGTTCCGGCCCTGAAACAAAGCAATGAGCTATATTGCAAGCACGCTAGCATATAGTATAAAACGTCATTATATTATAAAGTTTAATAGACGTGAATAAACTTGAGCACGATAAAAATTTACCAAAAGTCCATTTATGTAATGCGTAACTTGTAAAGCGGATGTAGCAGTCTCCTTGCTGGGCGGCAGAATGATGGGAGCCAAACCATCACCTCCTGACTGCTCAATTGACACTTGTTGCTTCTCTACCTCCTCACAGCGGTCACTGAATAGCTTTTGGGGAAGCATGCCCTGCAGGAAACTGCTGCTGCGCCGACTTACACGGGTTTCCTGGTCGTAAAAATAGAATTATATGAGATGATGTAGAAACAGGTTAGACTGGGAGCACTTTAATGCAAAATTCGAGTACAAAAGGTTTGGGTAGCTAAACAGAAGGCACAAAGGCCAAGTTTCAAAAATATGTTTGCCTTGTGTTATGCAACCAGTCACGAAAGGTCAAAGGTCACGTAAAAGAAGCCAAAATTTCCATTTAATGCAAAATTTGAGCACAAGAAAATTTGTTATGCCAGTGTGTAGAGCATGGTCAGTAGTGCCTAGATTCATGGTTAAGGCAAAAAAATATCAGTTGTGAGTGGACAAAAGACAAACTTGACCGTTGGCCAGTGGTCACTATTTCACCTAAATTACAGCACAAGAAAAAATTTTGTGGGAGCTTGTAGTTCTTGCCTAGTACCTGCTAAATTTATACTCAATACAATAGAAACGTAGTCATAAATAACCTCAAGACAAGATTCAAAATACGAAATTATGGTATTTGTTGACTAGTGCACTTAAAGACGTTGACTACACTAGCATTTCTGTTACTTGAAAAACGACAAGCCAATTATAAGAAACTGATGTACCAGACATGCAGTAAAATATTACTCACAAGCTCGTAAATACCAAGCAAAGCATAGCCCTTCTGCCTAAGGCTGATACGAGGTACAAAATAAGTGCAATAAAGGCTCATTTAGAAGCAGTAAATATCACCAAAGTAATAGTTGCAAGTGGGAGCAAATTGCGGGTGATCTTCCCTCAACTGACCGAGGTCAGACAAAAATAGCCGTACAATGAAATGCTTGCAGAATATGAAAAAACAGACAAGAACACATAAGGAAGTGACTCTGAAGGAAGTCAATAAGACCATTTGTCAAAAAGTTGTCAACCTGTCAACTGAGTAATATAGTTTTTTCCAAATAACTGAAGTTCCATCCAATTTGCTGACAATGATTACTATGAGTAACACGTTTCAGGCGTTAAAAATTTCAGCAAAGAAAGCATTTCACAGCATTCACACATGGGTGGTTTGCTTAGTAATCTATAATGTTTCATATCAGACTCAAAGAAGAACAAGAATGGACTATAATCCATAACAAGAAGAAGTAAAAGAAACTTTGTACGTGGGTGGATATAATCTGACTCCTCTCACCATTTGCAGTTGTGTTTGCCTTGCTGATTTATTTACATTTATTACATTCTTAGCTCATGTGAATCTAATTTTTTACTTTTTTATTTTTCTTCTTATTCTTCTTCTCTCACTTTCATATTACTTGTTCATATCCTTTCACTTTTCATACTCCTTTTCTTCCCATTAACCACCTTTTATTCTTGCATCTATGCTTTTCTTTCTATTTTAAATATTGGGCTTCACCTTTACAAGTTTTCTTTTTGGACAGCCCCAATAATCCAATAATCAACTTTATTATTTACATGCTTGTTTGATTTTAATTTGGTGTTTTTCACCATATTTATATATTATTTGGTCTTGGCAAATGGAATTGAAATAAACTAAACTAAAACTAAAAGTTTATGACAAAGTTTTCATTTTAAATTTATCAAATATGGAGTTTTCAAAATTCCCAATAAAATCATTTACAAATACTTCAGCTGTTAACTTTATGAGAAATTTAGCATTTTTATCCTAAATGCTCATTATATAAACTGTGACATTGGTGCCAAATAGCAGATAAATTGTAAATAAAAAGTTTATATTTCGTCAGACCTCTTGACGTAGAGGGGTAAACGAACTAAGTCAGAAGGGGTGACAACATATCAGTTTGTTTTCAATTTGTGTTTATTTTACATGTATAACACACATTGTACGTATATTTAACTAAAAACTTATGAAACAATAATAAAGTATTCTTAATTACAATTCGCTTACCTTTTGTACAACAGACAATCTATCCTTGCTGGGTTCTTCTGTATTGCTGTCACGCCTTCGTAACTGGACAACTGCCGCAGCTTCTGAGCTGCCCGCCTCAGAACTAGAATCACTATTGGTCAGGCTCGTTTGACTGTTGCCTGTCTCATCTTTCCCAAAAGCTGACTTCTTTTTCAAAGCACCTGTAACAAGATATCATCTCCAATGAACATTTTCTGATGTTAATCACGCATTCCACTTTAAGTATGGCGTGAGTGGTTAAGGAATTAGCTTGCTCTGAAAGATAAGCAGCACAAAGCCTAGTTAGTAAATGGATAGGTTACTGCCAAGATTTTAGCATCAAATAACCAACTACTAGGTGGTTTCATTTTTCCTGCAGCGCAACTGGGTATTTACTTCGCTGATGGGGAACATACGACTATAATATTTGATCCGTCTCAACACGACTAGGATACCAACTAAGCAACTAAATGTCTTATCTTGTCTACAGAAGAAATGTTTTCTAAATAGCTAGATTCTGGTCCTGTAGGCCACACCCTGCCATTAGGTGCTGGTTAATGGGCTTGCAGTGTACAAAAAGTAGAAAATGGAAATATTTTAAACACGCATCAGATAGTTTACTATAGTGGTGACGCGACCGCTTCGCGTTTGGGAGGTTGTGAGTTCGATACTGCGGCCAGGTCGTAATAAACAGGTCGTATTTAGGGCAAATAATAATCTTTGATATGTACGTATAGTTTGTTATTTGCAGTCGGCGACAAAAGCCTCCTTAGCAATCTTGAGTTGCATGTTGAATTTAAAACCGACTTTAAATCTTCTTCTTCTTCTTCTTCTTATTATTATTATTATTATTATTATTATTACTTTTTCCATTTGATTAATTTATTTTAGCGTCAAATAGAAAGAAGTTGCGACGTTATTTGCAGAACCTCAAAACCAGCAACTTCATACCAACTAACACTTACTAGAACTAGTTACGCATATTTTGTTCAAAACTAAAAGACTATATCACTACCATATTTCAGTAGCGTATACACAAGTAACTACAATATTACGCTATTCTTAAAGACTATGTCACTACCATACACAAGTAACTACAATATTACGCTGTTCTTAACGACTATGTCACTACCATATTTCAGTAGCGTATACACAAGTAACTACAATATTACGCTGTTCTTAACGACTATGTCACTACCATACACAAGTAACTACAATATTACGCTGTTCTTAACGACTATGTCACTACCATACACAAGTAACTACAATATTACGCTGTTCTTAACGACTATGTCACTACCATATTTCAGTAGCGTATACACAAGTAACTACAATATTACGCTGTTCTTAACGATACACATAGGCCTATTTATTCTGCTTCGAAACGAAAAATATCCTGACTTTCATGGCTGGCAAAAAGTCAATTATCAATCAGCATCTGAACTCGGAAGCTCATACTTCTCATGATCTCATCTCTTGGTTAATTAACTAATTACATTTTTAATTGGCATAAGTATTATTTATTTTTGCAAAATAAACATTTCAGTTGGCAAAATTGTACCAGGTACGAGCGATTTGATAATTAAGGAAATTTACTATTCTTAGACCTTTAAAATATTATAAGTAATGATGTCTAAACGTACCGGTAACAAACAATAAACGAATTGTTTCAACACTTCAAAACACACATATTTTACAAATTGCAGTTTAAGTAGGAAATAGCCATGTCAAGTGGCAAATAGACAAATCTTTTCAATGTCACTATAGCCAAACGAAACCAAGTCTAATAATTACTGCGTGATGATTTGGGCCATTTCGGATCCTTTATATGCAATCACACGTTATTTACACAATTAAAATGATGTTATTAAAGTACATAAACGGTTGTATACAACTGATCCATAACTAATTTTATGAGTACTTCTTGTTTCTGCACACTGTGAACAGTGGATTGAACATAAAACCATAAATAACAAGTCGGCCACTCAATAAAAACAAAGAAAAAAACTTGATGACGTTTTGATAGTCTAGGTGGCCTTGTAACAAACATTTCATGACAGCATTTACGCTGGAGTTTTATCAAGTCAGATTTGATAAGACATAAAAAAGAAAAAAAAGATTTTCGCAGATTGCAAGGCTACAGAATGGCAATTGATTTTGCCTTGAACTGGGGCCATTACAAGATATTAGAAATTGCAAGAATGAATAAAACTTCAGCAGAAGATGCATCGTTTCTTCCTTAATTTTGTTACAGCTTATGACACTTTACATAGGTACTAATGCAAATATCTCTGTCATCAATTATAAACCTGGAAAACAACTCAAGGCCCAAGCAACAGCTGAAAAATAAATGCTTAGGCGGCTCAGATCAATTTCTTAAACAACCATAAACCTACCATTAGTGCAAAGCAGAAGATGTTCAACTAGAGGTCACTACGTCCAGTAGTTAACCGTCGGATGGTCACGCTTATGCGATTCAGAGATTAAACCGGATTATCATCTAGGGATAATCCTCTAGGTGTTAGACATTAGGAACAGTGAGAAGTTAATGAACTGTGATTCCACAAGACGAACACGTCTTCCTGGACAAACATCTGTTTAGAGTATGAATAATTAACTAATGAGACTAATTACTGCTCTTCGCAGTAAGACTACCCGCAGAGTCTAACTCAGAACCTGTATCACATTTGTTATGTCAATGATAGCCTTAACTAAACTTGAATTGTTTCATTTATTACATTTAACTAAAAATACATTAAAGAAATGTGAACAGATTTCATGGGCCAATCGAGTTAAAGGCTTAATTTTGTTGTTGATGTTCAAGTGTCAGAATGTTAGTTACACATGTACAGGAAACTAGCCGGAATGTGAAGTACTGAGTTACTTGATTATTTAATTTTTTTCTGCACAACTGCCAATACATGTCGCTTAGAAAACTATTCATTGTTGTCACGGAAAGAGCTGCCCTGGCAGAGCATCTGCCAAATTTTAACTTTCTAGCTGCTCAACAAGCCGAGCTACGGCCTTTTAAAATGAAAACAAATGGGCGAAGGCGAACTTTAATAGCCTTGACTTTCGTGTTTGTAGCTACCAGCTACTCTTGCAGGCTACTTTTCTCTATTCCTTTTATTCTTTCCTTTGCTTACATATATATATATATATATATATATATATATATATATATATATATGTGTGTATATATATATATATATATATATACAGGGTGTCTATAAAGTCTCTTTACAATTTTAAAAATTTATTACAAAGGCAGTTGACATGATATCCTAACAGATTTGTTTTGTTTTATTCAGTGTTTATTTAAGTTTGAGATCACATTGACATTTTGCGTTTTATGTAGATCTCCTGTTGGTAGAAGGGTATTGTTAGCTGAAACCCCAAAAGTGCGTACCCCTCAAGAGAAGGCGCAGTGTGTATCATGGTTTATTGAGACAAAACCGTATGTGCAGACTCAGCGAAACTACAGAACTAAGTATGGAAGAGATCCATGGGGTTATGTGAAAGACATCGTGTATCGAACAAAGATACGGGACATTACTGACTTGAAGCTAAGAATGGATTTCTGATGCCATCGCCACCATTGATGAGGCTATGCTACAGCGAACACGGCAAGAAATCAAATACCGTCTTGATGTGCTTCGTGCAACTAATGGTGCCCATATAGAGGCGTATTAAATCAGTTAAAAAAACTTTGACAACCACTGATTACAGCAAATTAGAACAAATCTAGTTAACAAATCTTGTCAACTGCCTTTGTAATAAATTTTTAAAACTGTAAAGAGACTTTATAGACACCCTGTATGTATATATACACATTCTTCCCTCTTTATCTTTCTCTGTTTTTCTCTCTTTTCCCACTCTCTCTCTCTCTCTCTCTCTCTCTCTCTCTCATCTATGCTATTCCCTCTCTCTCTCTCTCGCCTCCCCCTCTCTCTTCTTTCTTTCCCGCTCTCACTTTTTTCTTTAGTTTTTCTCACTCTCTACCCCACTCTCTGTCTCTCGTTCTAGTCGTTGCCTATTTAGCTTTGCCCCGTGAAATTCATTATGAAACTAATGAAATTTTAAAAGAAGTTATCACTGGAAGGGGTATTCTACCCGAAGGCACAACAAGCATCTAGGGGACCTGGGACCTAACACGCAGTAAGGGGGTCTGGGGAGCGATGTAAGCTCTTCCAGCGGAGTCCTCATTTCATTGTATTTCGAGGCACCTAAGAGCACTTTAAGGCGGCTTTTTGTTCTAAACCAACTCATTTTAGTTGAAACAAGTAAGTATTTAAAGTGCTTTTTTATTTTTATAGATGTGGAATCATGGCTTAAAAGATAATTCAATCAACCTTTTAGTTGCAGATAACGGTCAAAAACAATAAGTTCAACCATGTTCAATAAATCTATTCTGCATTTTATGGTATTTTGCGGGCATATGAGAGCACTTTTAATTCAATTTTTTACATGCTTCAAATTTTTTCATCGATAAAATAAAATCGAACTTCAGCCAAAACTATTTAGGCCATTCTAATTACAAGCAATAAGATTACAAGCAAAAACAGTTTAGGTCAATTCTGTTTAACAGCAATAATATGAGCAAAAACAAGCATTAAAAGTAGCTCCGTACTCCACTGCTATTTGCAAAAAAACTTAGGCTGCTAATAGTTGCTGTGTGGTTGTCATTAACAAACTGTGAGCAAAGTAAATATACACACAGTGAAAAAACTCTGCTTATCACTGATACAACTGAGCAAATGGCAAGAACGAAGACAAGAACAACATCATGGCAAAATGAACAGCTCTATAGAGTTATTTGCAAGTGACTAACCCAATATTTAGCAAACACAACGCGAATTTTTTATTAAAAACACTATAAAATTAAACGTATTGATAACAGCTATGTATTAATGCCATTCGTGATAAAATTGAACCGTTATTTGTATTTTGACCACTAGAGTGATACGGACAGAGGTTATGACGTCAGAATCTATTTTACATGTTCACCTAATTAAGCGAGCTATGAGTGTTGTAATTATAAAGGAGAACATTCCACATACAGACGAAAAGTTGACAGCGTTCACAAAGGAAAAGCAACGTGCCTTAAAGAAGTTTGCGTGATGTAAATAGTTCACCAGGGCACATCTCTCCACGCTTCACAAACCTCCAGTATCTCCAAGCCAGAAAGCTGAAGTGAAAACTTTTGAGAAAGTTTAATTGTTGAAAAACTAGGCCACAACAAAGGGTAAGTGAACTGACAAGCAAACGAAGGCATGCAACAGCCAAGCCTAGTTGTGCCACTAATAATAGGTTGCATGGACACATTTTTTTGTTAAATGTTCACAACTTCACAGGTAGTTGTATTCATTCGTGCCGGTAGGTCAAGTGTAACCTATAGTTAATAACGGTCAAGCTTTTTTGCATTCTTGATAGTGCAAAATGACAAATGTCTCTGTAACATGATTATTTGCAAGCATTCAAACCAACTACCACTTGAAGGAAGAAAGGATTCTCATCAATAACTCTCGTCATTTCTGCATTCACGATCATTTAATGCTTTAAATGATCTTTTCTGCATTCATTCATGCCATTTATTACGTTAACACGCATTTATTATGCACAAGTTTTCTTACAGTGTTGACTTGACGTGTCTTCACGTGTTGGTAATTTATAATCTTTGTATATTACATATTGTTCAATATGTACATGAACACATTGACTAGTAATAAATCTAAATCTAATAAATTCTATGAGATACTTTTTCTGCTTAATAAAAGAACTTAGTTTGGAACCTTTATAAATAAATAGCAACATCGACAACACAGGAACTATCACAACACAACACAGGAATCTCACAGGAACTATCACAACACAACACAGGAATCTCCCAGGAACTATCACAACACAACACAGGAATCTCCCAGGAACTATCACAACACAACACAAAAATCTCCCAGGAACTATCACAACACAACACAGGAATCTCCCAGGAACTATCACAACACAACACAAAAATCTCCCAGGAACTATCACAACACAACACAGGAATCTCATAGGAACTATCACAACACAACACAGGAATCTCCCAGGAACTATCACAACACAGCACAGGAATCTCCCAGGAACTATCACAACACAACACAGGAATCTCCCAGGAACTATCACAACACAACACAGGAATCTCATAGGAACTATCACAACACAACACAGGAATCTCCCAGGAACTATCACAACACAGCACAGGAATCTCCCAGGAACTATCACAACACAACACAGGAATCTCCCAGGAACTATCACAACACAACACAGGAATCTCCCAGGAACTATCACAACACAACACAGGAATCTCCCAGGAACTATCACAACACAGCACAGGAATCTCCCAGGAACTATCACAACACAACACAGGAATCTCCCAGGAACTATCACAACACAACACAGGAATCTCATAGGAACTATCACAACACAACACAGGAATCTCATAGGAACTATCACAACACAACACAGGAATTAACGCAGGGAACTATGACAAATTAAAAAAAATCATTCTAGATGAACCTAAGTTTGGTAAGGCGGTAACCACAGAACCAATTACCTCACCCAAGTAGGGCTAAGTGATTCAGGGTTAGGACCAAGCGACTATTATGTAAACAACCGAACCGTTCATTCAAATCATCATGTGTTTTAAGCAAGCAACATCAAAACATTTAAAATGAAAATCCAGCAGTGATTAAATCGTGATAAAACTTTCAAATCAATTACCCAGAAACGGTAGTTAATGCTGCACACTACTAACAATATAAGTGCAAACAAACGAAACGCGGGATTAATAAACTTTCTAATACTGCTTAAGTCGCAAACCATGCTCCATATTTCTTTCACGTTGCGACGTCAGCATAAGCTTTGCAGCGATAAGCCATAGATAGTTAATTTAATACTAAAACATAGACATAGACATTTATTTCCTCCAAATGTGTCACAAATTTCCATTTTACAAAAAATTAACTTTATCCGTGCAGTCACCCACCCCTTATAATTTAATATTGTAATAGCAGAAAAAAGAATTGATGACACTGGATGCAATTATTGTTAATTGCTCAAATAAAATAATCAAAATAAAGCAATAACAAACATAACAACAATGGCATAAGTGAAAAAAAAGAATAATAATAAATGAAGATGATGAATAAGGATCACAATAATTAGTTACGAATAAATAAAATGATAATAATGCACAGTTGTTTTAGAAAATTCTCGGCAAGAAAAAATAATGTGTATATGATTATATAACAACAAAAAGAAACGTAAAAACAAAGCAGAGCAGGTAATTTTGTCACCGTACACAAGTAATTGCTAATTGGGTGTAGTGCATACACAAAAAATGTGTTTTGGCAATTTTTTAAACTAATTTTTATAAACAGTTGTAAAAACCAACTTCATTCAGCGTACGATTTTTTCGGTATTCGTTATATTATTTTCTATGAACTCAATCACTCGTTCACCTGCCTTATACGAGAGTTAAACTGCTCACGAAACTTTTAAATTGGTGCTTACTGATGCACTAAGTGATTAAGCTAAGCTCATGATTATTTTTACACATTAATTATTGCCCGCGATACACCCCCCCCCCCGTGTACTTACAGTATTATATAAAACCAGACCAGGAAGAAGTAAACAAGCTGTTACGATCAATTACCAAACAATTTACAAAACATCTCTTCCGCAAATAGAAAAAGCGATTATATAAATTGTATAAAAACATTGTATAAATGCATAACACTTTTTATTACAGATAATAAAATAGTCCAATTACAAGTCTCAACCGCCCGATAAAATTTAATAGAATTAAAAAGCCTAAAATCAGTTAGGCTAGTAAATAAAGACTACCAAGTACGTACTATGGCTTAGGTGTATGAATGATTTCGGTGGATAAAACAATGCAGATATATTTTCCCAATAGAAATATGTGGTAAAAATTCAATTTTCTATTTTAAAGTTTAAACAGAAATAGGGACAAACACTTGAAAATTTCCGTTGTGTTCACGAAAATATATGTTATACTTTAGAAACATGAACAACGAGTACCACAAAATACGGGTTACTATTGTCTACAGATTTATAGTAAAAAGATGTACAAGTCAATTAGCACTTACCAACGCACAGCAATGGCATCTTATATGGCTTAAAAATTGACAAGTTGAAAATTTTAGACCTCACACTTTGCTTAGCGTGATTTTCTTGTTCACTCAGTACTATAATAATTTACACATTTCTGTGCCACAAACATAACAATGTCACATCTCTTTGTAAAAGTTTCCAGCAACTACAGCTGGTGTAGTAACAAAGAGCAGCACAACTTCAGGTGTTTTGCTGAAGACAGGTGATTTATAAATCGTCGAGCCCACCTGTCATCAGTACAGAAGTCTAACACAGGTAGCTAGCAGCTACTGCATTCCATACAAACACTGGCTTAAAACACGCGGTTTTATGTTTGTGTGTTCTACTATAGCTTGTTTTTACAGGGCTTGTTGATATCCGCAGATTTCTAACACAGAAGCTGGCAAAACTCACAGGAACAATGAAAGAATGAATAAACACAAGACGTGGATTCACAGCCTGAATTAGTCAGAATCAGATAACTGATTTTCAAGCTACTGTTTCACAGACAGTAGCAATACACAGTAAGCGTAAATAGAATTATGCTGAACAGAACTGCAAACGGGAAAGTTTCCGTCATTCTTATCTACGGGAGTTGATAACTCACAACCCTGTCAACTCACTGTATGAGTTTCAATAAAGGTGTGCAGACAATAAGAACGCACGCCGCGTCACGCTCACCTGAGTTTTACCTGCCAGTGAATGCAGGTTAAACGATTACTAAAACTCATCTAGACGAGGCAAATTATCCTCATTAAATGTACTTATACGCCACCGGAAATGTAACGATTTGTACCCCACAGCAAAGAGAGAAACTTAAACGTTAATGTAACCCCACGTAATGGCAGAAAAATAGACTACTGTACCAGTAAAAGATGTTAACAAAGTCGATGAATGACTTAATGACTAAATAGCTAACCAAATGATAATGCAAATAAAATATCGACTGAAATTACCAAAAATCTCAAACCAGTTTTAAATTAAAATTAAAATTCAGTTTATTTCACCAGCAAACAAATAAACTACAATAATACAAATATACATGTAGAACTTTTTGTATAATTGAAAAAAGAAAAGAAAAAATCTGACTCCTAGAAATACTATATTAAGGTGTTAAAATTTGCCCATGGTAGCTAAAAAGGGGACCTTGTTAGGCAACCAACTTAGAATATAATATTTACAATATAAATATAATTTTTGAATTAATAAAACCACATATGCACATGGAGGCTTTGTTTTGACGTAGCGTGCCGTGCATTATTCGGTTTCTGTTTCTACACATAAAAAAACACGAGGCTTGTCACTTGTTTCTTATTCGTTAATTTTATTTCATTCTTTCCATCAGCCAATCACCAGTAATTTTTATAAACACTGATGTAACAGACCAAAAGTATAATGACTTAACAATAGTCAAGTTATAACAAATGTTATTAGTAACTGATGAGACCAACTGCAGATAATTAGCATTTAACAAACTTAATGGAAATCGGTTTATAGCTTACAATTGGGTTAATGTGCACGTTCTATTTCGCGATTATGAAATATTGAATTAGAACAAGCATTCTTTGAAAACACAGTGCAATAATTATCACAGCTTTGTTTCAAAACCTACCAGAGCAGCATTAGTAATGGGCTCCAAGGCCTTGAATTAACAAGCGCACATGACTATAATTGCAACAAGGGGAGCCCATGTACGTGGAAAGAAAATATGGCTGTTCTTTCATTTATAAAACCAATTCCCTTTTATTTGGCAATAAGACAGCAGCTGCATAGGTGTGTAACTACTTTAATTAAACTGATACTAGCTCAGTTTTACTGTCGGCTCATTCACACTAGCAACTGTGGAGCATAAACTATAACAATGAGACGACATTTGTAATCAAAAAGCAGAGTAGGAGCAGTTTGAAACTTGAACAGATTCCCCGTGGAGGAGATAATTCTCTCAGGAATGCACTTAAATACATCCTTCTCTTCTGCAGAGGAAAAGGGAGGCTGCGTAGGCTCACCTACACGTAGAACAGCACCCTTGATAAAAATTCAAACTAGTTGAAGGTGGTGGAGTAGGCACGTATAGGTACGCCCCTATTGCAATATGATTCATTTTTGTAAAAGAAAAAGAAGGGTAATATTGTGGGACGAAAACCGTTTCCCAAATTACCACGTGAGTCAGACGAGAAGAAATGACCAAAGCGTTCAGCACTGTGTGGAACCTTGATATAAATTGCAGCTAAACAGTAACTTACTGTTGTTACAATAAGCACCAGCTATATCACTTCGTTACTGGTTTACTTTGCCTATGTCATACAACAGTTTAAGTTTGAACAAACCTTTTTTCAGCAAACGTTCTTAAGCCAGATGAAGAACATTAAGTAACTCTGGACCTTATTTCACTCGTTGCTTTGACCGTTTCCTTGTTAGCCAAACCTAGTTTTGAAAACTCTAACAACACAAGCGTGAAGGTGGTTTCACTCAATAATAAATGCATTCATTCTAGATGCAGATATTAAAGGCACTACTCGTAAACATTTTTACAGTCACGTATATATCATTTCTATTGTCCTACATAAAGAGCATTATAGTTTATTACTACAGTAATGTTCATCTCAAAAAATATCTGTCATATATAACAGAACAATAAATATTTCAGCCAAGGTAAATGGGATAATGGGTCTCTTAAACTACTAATATACATTATTATACAGCAGCATTGCAGTTAGCAGGCCTGTATCAAAAAGTAAAAAGAAAAAAACAAGCTAAATGAAATAAAAAAATAAAACAAAACAACAACATTTTTAAAACAAACAGAGCAACATAGCATAGTACAAAATGGCAGCATAAAAATCCAGGTTTAGTTTGCTACGGCTTATCTGACAGTCAGTACATAAATTAAATAAATAAATAAATAAATAAATAAATAAATAAGTGGTTTTTAAAAGTTACACCATAAGCAGTAAAACTGAAAACAAGGTATGAATTCAATAGAAATAGAGAAAAAAAGTCAAAAGACACATTGAGCAATAAAACTGAACTTACATAACACACATTGCTTACGTCGTTACTAATGTTACGTTACTAATGTTCAGACTAGAACGTCATTAATGTTCAGGCTAGAACGTTACTAATGTTCAGGCTAGAACGTCACTAATGTTCAAGCTAGAACGTTACTAATGTTCAGGCTAGAACGTTACTAAGGTTTAGACTAGAACGTTACTAATGTTCAAGCTAGAACGTTACTAATGTTCAGGCTAGAACGTTACTAAGGTTTAGACTAGAACGTTACTAATGTTCAGGCTAGAACGTTACTAATACTAGAACTTTACTAATGTTCAGACTAGAACGTCATTAATGTTCAGGCTAGAACGTTACTAACACTAGAACGTTACTAATGTTCAGGCTAGAACGTTACTAATATTCAGACTAGAACGTTACTAATGTTCAGGCTAGAACGTTACTAATGTTCAGACTAGAACGTTACTAATGTTCAGGCTAGAGAGTTTTCTAGCGACATCAATCCAGTAACAAAATTTACTCAGACAGAACTAGCGAGAGAAAACTCTCTAATCTGAACGCGCCGTTACAAGATAAAAATTGGAATAAACAATATCACAAAATCAGTAAAACAGTTTAAAATAAATTGTGACAATAAATATTTTACTATGATTTAGAAAGAAGTTCCTGATTACTATTTATGGCACTAATTACAATAGGCATTACTGAACATTTGTAACGTTCTATTCGAATTCTAGGTATGACTGATTTATTAGAATTTCGAGTTATACTATTGCTCTTGAATAAAAGATAACTGCGTATGAGAGGCACGAATGATAGCCAAAAACGTCCAGAATAAGAACAAAAACTTGGACCAAACTAATCACACAGTTGATGACAAAGTGGTTGTTGCGTTAAAAATAGCCGTCAAAAAAGGTTGGTTTCAACTTAATTTAACAATTACTAATTTCAATTCAATTCAAATTCAATTCAATTCAATTTTAATTTATTTATCTCTTTATAATACTACAATAAAACATGATTAATAAAAGAATCGCTAATAAGTTTTGAAGAATGGTTAAAATGAATAGATAGATCTAGAACTAGAGAAAGGATAGCGGAAAAGATTAAAGGAAAAGACTATAAAGCCACCTAGCCTCCTATTCTTTACCGAATATAGATAAAATGATTTTTAGACACTGGTGGGCATTAATGTTGTCAGTTTAATTTAGGAAACATTAATAATTTTAAAATTATGACATTTGCTATTTAATTAAGCAATCCAGAGTAAAGAAAATACATGTACTTTAATTAGCGGGCAACAAAATAAGGTCAATCTTGATTAAACTAAAAATAGCATTTAGATTTTATGTGAAATGCAGGTCAAAATTGTTATGAAATGATAAAAACACTTTGGGTTAATAATGCGATTAATCAACAACAGGAGTTAAATACATTTTGATTTGCGTTCAACTTCATTATTTCTAGGCTTATTGATTAACAAATCTACCGATAATACTAAATAATATAATTCAGACAAGGGAAAGTTGTTTTTGCCTTAATAAACTGAAAAGTACTTTCTTAAAAATGGTAAAAATGATAGACGGCGTCAATGGCATGAATTATAAGACAATAAATCGAGTAAATGCCCTGCAGTTAAACATGGTTGGTACACAATATGAAGAGTAATCAAAGTTATTTAACCCCTTATAAATTGCTCGAAACGTGTGGTTCCACAAGCAATAACTTTTCCAACAAAGAAAACGTCAATTCAAAACTGGAATATAAACTAAATTTTGCCATAGACAGGTGTGATTAAATTGAAGATTTTAGCAGTTTAGTATGAGCAAGATTTATGCAGTAAAAATCAACATGTTGCACGACTTGAATGTAAATGCGTAATAACGTGCATCTTTATTCAAAAGCGTTCAGGCAAAAACCTCGAGTACTAGTATGTTAATATTTTAATTAAAATTCATGTGAATTTAATTAAACCACACAAAAGCTTAGTCTAATTTTTTTCGTCTGTAGCTGAGGGTTATTTTAACGACTAGTTGCAACGCAGTTTTAATTTAACGAAGTCTAATTTAACATAGATTAATTTATTAATTCAAATAGTTAATCAAGTAGTTAGTTGAAAATAATTGTTATAAGCATAAGAATCAATTTGTTTCACACGGAGAGACAGTAATTGCATTACATCAAGGCACAATAAAAGAATGCCAGATGCAGTGTGTACAGTCGTGTACATGTTGCCCTTATTCTAATATTATACTTTATAATATACTGCAGTTGTACAGTGTACAGTGTATATTACTGTAATATAATGTAAAAATTTAATGAAGTAGTGCAGAAATCGCAAAAAACGTTTAATGTTTAGAATGCCTCTATAAAAACATAATAAAATGAATAGTAGTAAGCTACAAAGGTGCATGTAAACTTACTGTTTACCTATTTTGCTACAGGATAACTGTGTATTACTATAAACAATTTTAAATTTTGGGACATACATATATATTTACTTTTGCATGCTATATATATATATATATATATATCATAGTTGTAGAATACGCTATTCCCAATATTCAGTTGCATACGCTGTATATGATTGACTGGTGTGCTGCCTTCTTTACGCAACATGCATTTCATACATGTAACGTATTTTTTCTACATTGTATACGTAAGTTTGAATTGTCAAATAAAGATTTTACCTATCCATCTGTCTATCTTGCGTGAAGACTATGGCATTTATTAGTTTATAATATTTTCGTCACATTTGCATGACAGGTGACAGTTTTAATGTTGTGCTGTTTTATTTACGACGAAAATTTAAGATCCAAACACGAATAACCAGAGACACCTTTAGATTTTGCACAGAAAGATTTAAAGACCTCGGCATTGATCCTTAGAAATAAATGCACTCGGTGCAATGCAGCGAGTAGGGATCATGTCCCTGGATGCATGATTCATTGGACGATGACGATGATGATTATGATCATGATGATGATCTGGCATAGGGAGGTGAACAGAATCATGTCCCTGGATGCATGATTCATTGGACGACGACGACGATGAAGATGATCTGGCATAGGCAGGTGAACAGAATCATGTCCCTGGATGTATCATTCATTGGATGATGATGATGACCTGGCATAGGGAGGTGAACAGAATCATGTCCCTGGATGTATCATTCATTGGATGACGATGATGATGATGATCTGGCATAGGGAGGTGAAGAGAATCATGTCCCTGGACGTATCATTCATTGGATGACGATGATGATGATGATCTGGCATAGGGAGGTGAATATAATCATATCCCTGGATGCATGATTCATTGGATGAACCAAACACCTAACAAGGTGAGCATATTATAATTTTGTTCTATTGTTAATTGGGGACAATTTTGATGTTCATTAATCATAAGATTAGTGACATTTTAGTGCACGAAAACTAAGGCAAGTAAATTCATTTCAATTTTTTCTTTTTAAAAAAGTTAATTATAATTAAATTCAATAAGCAAGAAAGAGGAACTATAGGTGGTATGTTGTATGTATTATAACCGTGACAAATGAATCAACGGCTGCTACTATTGAAGCAGTTAAAGTGAACAAAGGCAACATTGTGACGGTTGAACAGTTTGAAATTCAATGTAAACTGTGACAACAGGTATAGGCAAAACTCTACCTATAATATAACTAAAATCTGTTTACTGCTTCACCTTAGCTCAGAACTATGTATCTCTATGTGTAATTTTGTAAGCTCGCCTTATATACATAAGTATGTCATTATTTTCTTTGTCTTGCCGTGCATTTTGTTAGATATGGAGGCTTGTATTTTTAGCTCAGAACTATGTATCTCTATGTGTAATTTTGTAAGCTCGCCTTATATACATAAGTACGTCATTATTTTGCCTGTCTTGTCGTACATTTTGTTAGATATGGAGGCTTCTATTTTTAGCTCAGAACTATGTATCTCTATGTGTATTTTTGTAAGCTTACCTTATATACACGAGTACGTCATTATCTTGTTTCTGTTATCGTGCATTTTGTTAGATATGGAGGCTTCTATTTTTAGCTCAGAACTATTCATCTCTATGTGTATTTTTGTAAGCTTACCTTATATACACAAGTGCGTCATTATCTTGTTTCTGTTATCGTGTATTTTGTTAGATATGGAGGCTTCTAACTTTTTTGCCAAAAAATGCATTCTTTTTGAAATTCCTTTCAATGTTTTTCGTTTTTAGAAAAATGGCTCATCACACAATCATACGTCAACGACTAAAGCCAAACTTGAAATTCATGTTGGAAGAACTCTGATTGAGTTTACTGGGGGGGGGGGTCATTGGTCATTCAGTAATAGCTAAATTCTAAACTCTTTCAATTGTACCATTTAGATACATATGTACATGAATTTAGTTTACAACTGCGAATTTGTTGTGCTAATTGCTTTTTACCAATCTGTGCAAAGCACAAACGACAAATTTCATGTGTACATGTGTATGTGTAGTATATATGACCAATCAAGATGCTTATGTCTATTGTGCAACAACAGATATGCCATTAGCGTATTACAAAATTAAGAATGAAAAAATCATTTCTTTTCAGCAAGTAATAATGCAAGCACAAGTAGCTCGACAATGCTGTCTCGGAGTAGGGTAACAAGGTAAAAACTGGTGATAGAAATGTGGTCAAATATTGCTTACCAAACAAGAAATATAAACTAGAAGTGCAAACACTTTTTTAACTTGCAAGTATTGGGATGCTAACAAGAGAGCTAAGATATTTGCTAAATATTATTAAGTAATAATTTATTACTAATAATCCATAGTAGTCATCAAAAGTAGGGTACACACGAACAGAAATAGTTTCCCAGCTGGCTCGAATGCTGGTTTCAAAACATCACATTCACAAACTAAATTAAACACACGTATCAGATAAATCTACTTATTCATATCTGATTCACTTAATCTGGAAAATAATACCCAAATTCACACATAATCCTTTTCTGAATCAAACTTCGTCAAATGACTTTTAAGAGGAATTTAAAATCCGGGTCAAACAAACATCGGTCTAGTCAGAAAGATTTGCTTAAAACACTAATACGTGAAAAATTTCAATCTTGTGCCTAGAGATTATAATCAGCTCAAAAATTTCTGAAAAATAGGGTGAGAAGAGAAGAGAAATGGAGGCATTGTCATCACTGGGCTTTGTAATCTCCGATCGTAAAACAGCTAGAATTACAAGAATTCAGGTTAATTACCAGATGACAATTATTGAAAAATGAACCGGACGAAAATGATTTTCACGTTGATCATAGACCCAGAGAAAGAGAGACAGACAGAGAGATCTGGCAATTGACACGATAATGTAAATAAATGTAGATCAATCCTAAGAGCAGAGCAAATAAGCTGCACACTAGTCCAGTATGCATGTCAAGCTTACGTTTAACATATTAGAACCATGGAGTCATTGTAATCTTAGATCTTTATTGTAGTTAGCAGGAAAAAAATACCAAGAAATTCTGTAGTGCAAAACACTGCAGATGCATACCATTTTATATAACGAAAGAAAAAATCGGAAAAAAATAATTCAAGACTCAATTTTAAACAGGCAAAGTCATAGAACCAACTAAAATTAGTTGAAAATCTGACAATTTTTTTAAATGTGAGCAAGCAAAAAAATGTCCCTCTCTTCTTGGCCCGCTTGCTAAGAATTGTTCTGTTTAGTAAAGCATGACCTACTAACTCAAACAACTGTTCCTTATGTCAATGGTAGTGATCAGCTGAAAACTATTGACTCTGGGCAGGTGTGAAAGTACTGATTAAAAGACAAATTATGTTAATTATAAACCTGTCACTTGACACACCTGTATGGTATTAGTGACCAATATGCATGTGCACTACTGCACTTTCAAACAAGAACAATTTCCATAAACTTACAGCATTCATCAAAAAAATTCGAGTATTTTGTGTTCACCTTTGTAATGATCTGAATCAAAATATGAAAAGAATGAAATCCTGAGGCACCGTCATGTTATTTCAACCTCAGTCGGAGATGCTCTGCTTTCTAAATTAATTAAAAATGGTGCTTAATTACAAGTTGCTAACTTTCAACAGGTAGTTTCACTGGACACACCCAGTAATAATGCAGGTAGACATTAGTTAATAACAGGTATTAAGTGGGTAATTAAGTGGTACATTTCCTTGGCCTGGAGGTGGCCAATGGTCAGCATTACAGTGTTAGTAGAATAATCCTGGTCAATGCCTAGTCAACAAATGAAGTTTTATGAAGATTTATGAACTTAGCTATGTGCAGTAAGCAGTGGTGCTATTGTTTGTAAACAACTCTGGTACTTCTAAATTCTGTTCACGATAGCAACATACATAATATTATGTAAAAAAACCTATGGAGAACTATGCTACATAATTTCTCCTATTAGTCATATTATCAATATAACAGTGTCCCAGTTGCAACTCAATAAACACCATATATCCACTTTTCAAATTGCTATAAATTTGTGCTGCTCCTTTACTGTAATGAAGTAAATGATATATAATGAAGTGAATAAAAGCTGCAAGATATTAGCAGTTTATACCACATGACCACAGCCTGCAGTAATGATTTAATTTTGTTCTGCAAAACCACAGCATTTCTATCATTCCGTTGGATTTACAGACCTCGCCATATCAGACATAAGTAATTCCTTTAAAGTAATTCAGTGTGAACCTACCTAGTAGCACGTATAATACAATGCTGCCACCTATCAACTGAAATCTGTACCAGGGCTTATTAGTACTAAATACAACACCTACCTACCAGTGTCACATAGTCAATCCTTCACTAATAAACCTTAACACCGCAGTAGGGGAGACCGGGACTGAATGTAACACAGATAAATTGGAACAGCCTTCATATCTCAGTTACCATTGTCTAAGGGTTCATGGGAAGAGTAGCTAACAATGACATTTGGGCAGCCTTTCTACTGTATGCTTGTCAGTGATGAGTTTACTGCAGCAGAGAACTGAGCACAAGGTAGTTTTAACAGTTGAAAGTAAATTTTTGCTTTTTTGGAATATTTGATTTACTAATTAAACTAGGCTATTTAAAAAAATTTATTAAGTAGAAAATAGCAAATAAGAAAGTATTGACCTTTAACTACATTAAGCTGCAACAAGTTGTATTAGAATGCTGCTATAATTTTTAAGTTATGGTTTATTAGTGTAAGTTCTCTTGAGTTGTAACACTATTGTTTAACATAGCCATTTTATACACTCTATATAGATGCCACAATTGCGATTCTGACAAATCCAGTTACTAACCATTGCTTAATAGCAATTACCATTAATTTTGATCAACATTTGTGTTGTTGATCAGTATTTTTTCAGTACAATATGAATGAAAATGTCACTGTTCTGAAACGGCTGCCATGTTGTACACGTGTACTGGCTTGTTTCTGTTATTAAGCCTTGTCAGGAAAAAATCCTTGTCAGGAAAAAAACTCTTGCCAGATAACTGAATATAACTACCACTGTTTCATTCTGTGTTTTCATCACTGTCCCAGGCTGTGTTACAATATACCCTGATCTATCTGATTGCGGAAGAAATCGTACTGGTTGTACATCGCTCCAATGAAATTTGGTTTAGACGAGAAAAAACAGAGCAGATTTTTGGAAAGATTAATCAAGAAACGGGAAAAAATATATTTTCATTAAATTAATTAAATTAAATTCAAAAAAATTACAGATGACATCCTAGAAGAAGGTTGCAGAAACAGTCGCAAGAAATGATTTATACATAAAAATGAAAAGGTGTGTCCACACTTTATGTACATCCACATACTGCAGTCACCAAATGCGGTGTACCATAAAAGCCAATATGACAACATGAAAATTTTAGGCTAGCATCAGTTTAGGTCAGCCCCCAAAATAACACTTTTTAGGAAATAGTCATCCAATATTTTTTAAGAGGTTTTAGGAGGCACTGACTTCGAATATTGACGTCCAAACTCCGTCCGAATAATAACATCCAACATGGCAGCCAAATTAGCATATGAAATTACTATGTAAGCAATTTAAGCATTTCACTTCTTACCTTTCCCTCCATTAGTTGAGGATGTTGATTCTTTGCTAGGACTGTCAAAACCTCCGAAAGTTTCCGCTCGCTTGGGAAGAGCTGGAGTGCTATACTCACTACTTTCGTGTTCGCCAGCACTACTCGCACTTCGGTAAAGATTAGAGCCACCAGTTAGTGCGACAGATATTTGCGTTACTGAAAACAAGAGTGCATACTCCATGTTTACTTAATGTTCAACAAATTACAAATTAATACTCCACTTCCAATTACAGATCATAAAATGTCACAATTATTACCCAAGTTCTGTAGCAGTCAACAGTTTTTTCAATAATCCATCTAATTTTAAGAACAAACATAGTCTATGAAAGCACAGTATAGACCAGGGGTTCCCAACCTTGGGGTTGCGATCCCAATTGGTGTCACCGAGCACTTTTCATGGGGTTGCGGCTTAGTCAAAAAAGTATTTAGTCCAAAAGTAGGTAAGTAAGTCTTGTTTTCTCAGCCTCTCATTACATCATTTTGTTCTGGAAAGTGAAACCGGGTTTCCCCACTCTAAATGCGGTATTATCAGTGCTTGATTTTCTGGAAAAGATGTTGTTCCATGCTGTAAACTTATGTAGTGTGCACCACCCAAAAGCGTGTCTCTATTCATTTCACCTTGGATACCTATTGCAGGTCGCTGAGAAACAGGTGCAACCATCACATTAATGAATTTTTGAAACAAGAATCACTCATTAGTCAATAATTTGTTGAATAGTAAGTTAAAAAATGCGAACGACAATGACGTTTAATAGTATAGCATGTAATTGTGTTCTTTGTGGGATCACGATATGATGCAGGCTTCTGGAAAGGGGTCACCGTCAACAAAAGGTTGGGAACCACTGTTACAGACTAATAGTTTAGCTTAGGATCAGAAATCCTGGTTAGCGATCACTATTTAATATAGAGTAATGTATGAACTTCTCTATAGAAACAAATAGAAGTGATAAGTTTGAATATAAACAAAACTATTTTTGATACTTACTCTCTTCCAATAGTTTTTGTGATATCTCTTTTACGTTAATCTTTTTAACATCGTCTGCACTTGAATAAGTCCAATTAACCTGATATAATACAAATCAGTCAGAAATCACGAAAATAATAAGTAAAATTAGTTTGGTAGGCTGTAGATGATATAAAATGAGATGTGGACTTTAAAGATTCACTTATAATGGTAAAAGTCCAAGGGAGCCCATTTAGTATTTTTGGCAATTCTATTATATACATGAGGTAACTTTACCGTTTTCAACAGTGCCTATAAAGAATGCCTGAGTAGCACATTAATTTGTATTGTGTATTGTGTCTTGCGGCTTTTTAAGCTGCTTTAATGCATTGTTGAATTGTTTTTCTATGCCTTATTACATTTCTTGTTGCTACTTCATGTTGTCATTATGATTCCAGTCTTACACCTGCAAACTATTATAGGTTATAGCATGACTAGCGATTTGAAAAATAATTATATATTTAATTGCACATGTTATATTTTCACTGATAATTTTGCTCTTTTATCAATTTATATTAAATTTGAGATTAAGTTTTACATAATGAATATATATTAATTTCACTCCCTTGCTTTTCTGCCACTACAATTTATTGTTGATCTATTTAACTTAGGCGTGGCTCAACTCGGCAACCGTTTGGTTTTTTGCCAAACCGTCTCAGTGTATATATTGTATTATAATTACATGTACTGTAATGTAATGTGATCACTAATGTTGCAAGATCGAATGCTTGATTTATGTACACATAACATCTTGATATGTTCTGGCCAATTCTGTTTGATACCTCTTCTAACTAAGATCAGAACACAAGTACAAGACATACAAGTAAAAATAAATGTACACGTGTGTTTGAAAATAAAATATGTTATTAATAATAATGCGCCGCCACGAAACTTTACACGGATATGCTAGAACGCATTCTGCATCGACTAAAGAAGTAGGATTTCTGACTTGCTATTTTGAATTCCAGAAGGTGGAGATAACATCACTTTTGAAAAAACAAAAGGCTCGACCAATTTGCAGCCGATCATCACAAAGCTTCATAGGTATATAGTTGGATGAACTCTGCAACGTTCGCCGCAGACAGATTTTCGATCTGCCATATTGAACTTTAGATGGTGGCAATTATATTATTTTCAAAAACAGCCTAAGGCTCCACCAAGTCACAACGGATTGTCAAGAAATTTTACAAGACTAAACTAGAACAAGTTCCGCACTGACTGAAAGAGTCAGTTTTTCATTTGCCATCCTAAATTCGAGATGGCGGCATTGATGTCAGTTTCTAAAAAACCTACAAACGAGTATACTAGAGCAAATTTTGCCTGTATTGATGGAGATAGGTTTTTGATCAACAGACTGAAGCCAGTCTTGGTTACCTTGACCAATAGTATGAGTCGAACTTGTTTCTGTAACTTAACTGTTTGCAATTTCAGCAATGAAATTCTTAACTCTGAAATTAAGTTTTTTTGTTGTATTGAATGTAAAGTTTCAACTATACCATTTTGATTGCATCAGCCTGGCCTAGTAATTCCAGCATCTTTTCTACCATAGCAACACGTTGATCACAGATTATTGCAACTTCTTTGTCCTTCTTCGACATTTCCTCTGTAAAACAAGAAGTAGGATCATAAATGACATGTAGTGATAACTGACAGGAATAGAGACACAGTAAAGGAAGTTCATATTTATTATTAACATTAATAACTATTGCATTTTAAAACCAGCACTAATGCATGACGTGCAGGCAGGGCTGTCTTAATGCAAGGGCATGCTGGGATTTTGTCCAGGGCCTCCACGAGCACAGGGGCCCATGCTAATCTACGTATGTTGTGACTTGCTGTCAGCATTTACATTTTTTACTTTTCAAGGCTCATGTTATATTGTTCAAACGTTTGTGTTGATTAATCTGTGTTGATTAAGCATGTTTTTTAACACTTAAACACTGATTTTGTTAGAAGTATCAATACAATAGATATATGTTTAATCACATTGAACAATTACATTTTTATTCCTGTGAGTAATTGTGTAGGTAAGAGACCCCAGTGCACTGCTTTGCCCGGGGGCTTATAATGTTGTAAAACACCCTCATGATATATGACTACTATGTGGCAGAGTTATCAATAGGGTGTATTTACACTGCCGAAGATATTGTTCTAATAGATTCACACATGTAACATCAAACCAAGGCACGTAATTGTTATAGTAATTATCATACCACATATACGAAAATATAATTGGGCAGTTAGTGAGCCCAGTTCTGTAGGCACATCTGAGTCCAGTTTTGCAGACAAGTCACTTACAATTTTGCCCATGCTTAACATACACAATCACAACTTTCACATTATAATCACGAAAATCTGAGGAAGATAAGCATTGCTCTTCCAAGTTACAAACAAAAAGTAACGTGCCAGACCACACTAAAATGAAAAAAGTGTTTCCTGTTCATCCTTCTAAGAGATTTGTAAATGCTTCCCTGAAGCATGAAGAAACAGCTCCCTGCCAGCATGTGATGGACAATTCATAATTAAACCATATGGTCAGTCTGACATGAGATACAAGCTACAAGTGACATGAATTATATTATAGGCAGCAGCTGTCACATGCAAGCATAAATACCACAGAAGCAATTACCTCACCAGATACATAGCATAGCTTCACTAATGATTTGTTGTAAGCTGTAGATACTGGTGCATAAAGCGAAACAAAGATGGTGAATAAGGTCACAGAGTACGTTTGATTACAGTTAAGCTGCAATGAATCCGGTTATCAGATGCATAGTAGGTGAGCACTAGGAACACCGCGTTTTTAAACAAGTTGATTCGTACTGTAATACTGCATTCCGGTATACCACTCTTGGGAAAATACATACGCATACAAACACCGCTAAGACACTTCAGCCAGTGTAGTATCTGGTGAGTGTAGGGTCTGTCTTTGGAATTATTTATTAGAAACTCAGTTTCTTTGTATGTCAGTGTCTGTGTCAGGCTACTGCAAGTGCTGGAGTTTCACTTGAGATATGAGGGACTATAATATAAAAAAGCACTAAAGAGGCATACTCAAAATAAAAAAAACTGTCGTATTCAACAGTGTAATGTGTTTGCAGTGGTGCTTAAAAACTTAAAAGTGGGAGGGAGGGAGGTAGGGAGAGAGAGAGAGAGAGAGAGAGAGAGAGAGAGAGAGAGAGAGAGAGAGAGAGAGAGAGAGAGAGAGAGAGAGAGAGAGAGAGAGAGAGAGAGAGAGAGAGAGAGAGAGAGAGAGAGAGAGAGAGAGAGAGAGAGAGAGAGACAGAGAGAGACAGAGAATGACTATTATACATCTACAATTTAGCATGTCAATTCAAGCAGTTCAATCTAGCAAATTCAAGTTGCAGACATACATTAGCCCTGAAGTATATTTTGTAAACTTATATGCAACTAGACCCAGTATATGTTGTTTAATTTTGTTTTGTTCATAGTGGTGTGATTAAATTTTTCGTGAAGTCTGTATAGATTTTATTTCCAACAAAGCCTCAGTTTAATTCAATTCTCAGGGAGGTTATGTATTGTTACATTATGAGTGCAATGATCTAGCTCAGGGTTGCCGTTTTGTACAGTGCTGATTATCGTATTGCAGGCTAAACATTACGGTATTATCGGCCACAGTACTGTGTATTTTTGCCAAAATCCAAAATTATTGATTAATTGCAGCAAATTATTATTATTATTATTATGCTCTTAAACAGTAACTATAACACCAAAAAGTGGCATTAATAAATTAAAAATTAAATTGATTAAAAAACAATAAAATGTCGCTAATTTGTGCAAGTGCAGAATCATTCCTTATTATCATCATGAGCATTCTTTTTTTAAATTAATGCTTTCTTCAAGAAACCGTGACACTATCACGACCAATTATGCTTCAGACTACAATGAAATCAAAGTTCATTTACTTCCCAATAGCAATAACGTTCAAACTTTGGTTTTTGTTTCGTATTTAAATTATTGTATAATTATCGATTATCATACAGTCTCTTTTTGTACGGTACGATGCTGCAAATTAATGTATATTCTGATAATTATCGTATAAACGGCAAGCCTGACCTGGCTTGATCAACCGATGTCTGTTTTTATTGTTCTGCTGTCTGAAATTGTCTCTACTGCCATTTCTGTTTAGCTAAATGAGATAAGTTTACGATGGTAAAGATTTTACAAATTTAAATGATTTCATATCTATAACAGCACCATTGTATATTTGCTTACTCTACTACCATTACATTTTGTGCCAGGTTCATGGGGAAAAGGTAGAGAATCTTTGTGCTATCAGACATTATAAAAAACAAATTAAAAATAAAAACTAAAGTTTACCATGTCAAACATTCGATACTCAGCTTACTAGCTTTCAATGCATAGTTTAGAAATGATTCTTTAACAATTTTTTGAAATTGTTTTAATATTTTTTTGGAGAATAAGCATGACATTCCTCAAATTCAATGTTCGTCGGTGACACATCTTCAGAAACTTGCTTAATTTACTTTTTACGTTCAGAATAGTTTTGTGAATAAGTATTTATTTTCATTGCTTAATGTATTTTAACATTCCTTTTAGATCAAATTTGGCTTTTAATTTAATAATTTTGAGCTTATCAAACAATAATAAATAAGTCTACTTCGAGTGTATGTGCATGTAAGCACTATAGCTTAGAACTAACCATAACTTAGTAGAATCACACAAAAACTGCATTTGATATGATTTACCTAGTATGAGTTCTATAACTGTTTCAAGGATGTTTTAGCTCTATTATGGATCTAAAAAGAGATCTTTACCTGCTTAAAAAATTTATAAGTAGATTCTAGCAGGCTAGTCAGTTTTTTGAGAGCAAATATAAATTAAAAACAGCTGTGTAAATTCCAGTTCAATCAAAATACTGAGATGTACTTACTTATATCCATGCAGTTGCATAAACTGTTCCTGGTTTTAGTAGTTTTACATTTTATTTCTTATAATGGCAAAAGCAAAGCAGACAGAAACTTGATTTTTTTCATCCCAAAAAATGCACTTAATTAACAGTTTTTGGAAGCTTGTGAATAAATTTTCAAAAACTTGGAACAGTAGCCTGAATTTTGTTGTCTGTTGCACCATGCATGTCCATCAAGACACTAACAATTACATGCTAATTTGAATGCTACAAGGTTTATATGTGCTCATTGTCCGAGAGTCCATAAAGGATTTTGTCAAGTAAATATTTAAGGTTTTTTAAGTCAAATAAAACACACTGATGTCAAAATTTGCTAAATATAGACTCTACTGTCAATGATTGTACATTCCTGTTGCATGTTGCAAGTACAAATGTACTACCCATATTTTAGGGAAATTCTACATCCACAGTATCAATAAAAAACAAACAAATATTTTTGCAGACAGTTTAATTTACATTTAATAACAATTAACATTACATTTTTACATTTTACATTTAAGCAACCGCCATAGAACTCTAAAAGCAAAGAATAACAACATTTTAAAAATGTCACAAACGCATTACAACGATTCTATTACTTAAGGTAATTACAAACAGCCCAACCTTACATTCTACACGAAACATTTTATGCTGGATGCACATACAAATATAACGCAAAACCTGTAATATGTAACACAATTATAATATTTAAGACCAATTTAACATATTCATTAGAACATCAACAAAGTAACCTAAATAAAATTTATATATAATAAATTGTTTGTAAAATCGAACGTTGTGACTTTCTTTATCAACATTTGGAAATCACATTTAATTTGTGAAAGCACGATCATAGACGCTAAAATTGTTAGAAGCCAAATAATCACTACAGGAAATAAATTAATGAAAAATTAAAAAAAAACATGACATTACATTTTTCGGCTGAGTAATGCTCTTATCACCAGACATATAATCAAAAAAGTTAAAAAATTGATACATAAACTACTTCACAACTTACCAACTTACCTACTTATATATACAGCTTAGTAATGCATATCAGTTCTAAGCAAAGCAGTAGCTAAAATTTTCAAAATTACGAAATAAACCAACACATAAAATTGCAGATAACACCATCTGGGTTTTGAAGCACTTTTTTAAATAATTAAACACGTATCAACAGCTGATAAGTCGAAGCTTAAACAACCCATCAATTATTCATGTATTCATGTATGTGTACATATAAAAAAATTGTTAATATGTAAGACTAAACAGAAACATTGTAACCATGTAACATCTTCTGATAATGTATTCTTTAGTCTGGCAGCACAGATTGTTGTCTAGTGCTATTAGTCTAGTCTATCCTAGTCTTGCCTGATCTGCTAGATTTTATTAATTGTTTTAACTTTGTTGAGCTGAGTAAAAGTGAGTAAACTTCAGAATAGTTGTCTAGTGCCATTGGCCTAATCTATCGTAGTATTGTCTGATCTCCCAGTTTCGATTTAATCGTTTTACCTTTGAGTTGAGTTGAGTAAAAGTGAGTAAATTTCAGCACTTACGTTGTTATCTAGTGCTATTAATCTAGTCTATCCGAGTTTTGCCTGGTCTGCCAGATTTTATTTAACTGTTTTAATTTTGAGTTGAGTTGAGTAAAGGTGAGTAAATTGCAGCACTTAGATTGTTGTCTAGTACTAGTAATCTAGGCAATCCGAGTCTTGTCTAGTTTGTTTGCCAGGTTTTATTTAGTTGCTTTAGCTGTGAGTTGAGTAAAAAAAGGTGAGTAAATTTCAGCTCTTAGACTGTTGTCTAGTGCTGTCAACCCGAGTTTTGTCTGGTCTGTTTGCCAGATTTTATTTAAGTGCTAACTTCAACCGCTAGTGACATACATTTTATAAACATTTTTCTTTTTAAGATGACAAAACTGTAAAACGTATAATATATTTAAACAAGAAACATTTTTGTCTACATACGTACTCTCTTAAGTGATATGTAACTTCAAATAAAACTGTAGACTAGTTTCCTAAGCATAAACACGTGGCAGTATGTAGCGGCTATCAGCAAGTGGCATGTAATAATTAGAAAATATTGCGCCTTGTTCTTCACTGTGAAATGATTTACCAGGTGTAATAAGGCTCATTCGATTAATGTCTGAAATTGTTTTAAAATACATAGTTCCAGGGGGTTCTGGGCAATCATTTTCATCAATATATGGAAATGATTCACATTCATCAACAAAAGCCAGATTATCATGGCCAACAGGGTGTCTAGAAGATTTGATAAGGTTATCATGATTTTCAGTATCAACAGTGGCTTTTTGCACATACTCTTTAAAAAAAGGTTTTCTTACAGTGAGACCATTTGCCATAGGCTCACCTAGGTTATTTTGCAAGATTTGATCATCCCAAGTCGAAGAATAGTCTGCTTTTATACCGCTGTTATTTACAGTGAAAGGAAAAGCTTTTGTGGACTGCTTTTCAAGCAAAAGTGTATCACACTGGGTATACAAACTTTCACCGTCATCAGAAGAGATCGAATCCAGATCCGAAATACCGCTGTCCACCAATTCTTTTAAGCTGTGATCACATCCGTTCTCGTCATAATCGGACAATAAAAAGTCAAGTTCACTGTTATCATCACTTTCTTCATGGTGGAATGATGAGTAGGGATTAGATTTGTTGTAAGGAATACTACTCATGCGAGCATTAGAGCAAACATTAGACCATGTTTTACTCTCAGGCTCTGACCACTCATCATCACTGGACTTTAAACACAGCATGCCAAGGCAGCGGCTAAAGAAATTAGATAAAATCCCTCGTTTCGACGAACTGCTGCTGCCGTCACTACATTCATCATCAACATCAGATATCAAGTTACTTCGACTGTTGCAAAAGGTCCCATAATTCACATGAACGTTATCAGTCTTGTTATAAGACGTTACAATTTTCTGAACAGAGTTATCTGTTTTACAAGGAGTAGAAAAATGTATTTGTTGCAATGGACCACTTTGTTTGTTTCTTCTAGAATCCCCACGGACTAGTTTCTTTTCCTGCAAAAAGATTTCCTCGCAGGAAGTCTGCAAATTACGTAAGGTCTGTGATTGGTTGCTATCTGGAAAAGTCTCCCAATGATGCTTATCCTCAAGATTCATTGGCTCAACAGCAATTTCATCACTTTCCTTCTCCTTCGAAGCATCAAAAACACTTAAACTGTCTTCCCATTTTGTTAGATTAAAATAACTGAAGAAGCCACTATACTTTTCATAGTCATCATCAATTTCGTCATTTGATAAACATTTGTTTTTTGTTTCCCACACAGAATCATTGCTTTTATCATCTGTTTCATATCCACTTTCGGTGCCAGAGAAACTGTCACACGGTACAGTATTGTTACTGTAACCATGGCAACAAAGATCATCAGGCTCCTCAATAATGGTGTCCAGTTTGTGGCAATCATGACTACTGTGATCAATGGTGTAGGACTGAGTAGAATGGCATATTGAGCTTTGCACTGATGATTTATCTTGATTACTAAAATGACTGCCTGTACAGGATACAAACAGATTCTTCCAACACTCTTAATTTGGTTTGGTGACTCAAGATCAAAATTCTCAAATTTTCAGAATTAAAAAGTGATCGCACCCGAAAACGCGCACACTCTAAGACAGCTGCATGCACTGTCACGCAGAAGTGAAGACGAAAAAAACAAAAACAAAACTGCGGCATAAAATAAAAGCTTTGCACTTTGTTTATACATTATCCAAAAGTAGAAACAAAATGAGACACTTATCATGTGTGTGTGTGGGTGGGTGCAAATTTGTGATGTGCATTAATGGCATGCAAGATGAGCAAAACACCAAATATACACAAATACGAAGCAAATATGTCAACCAACACTAAGCGCCGATAAAAAAATTTTCCACTGTCACAGTGCAGGTACTGATATAATGGTATATCATGCTAAAAATACTTACCGTCATGAGAAATTTTGCCACATTATTTTTGTGACATCCAGATTTAGTAACATTATATTGATAAAAAACCTACTCTGGAATTTTGACTGTGTTCCAACCAGAACAAAACTGGTATAAAATGCATATTAAAAAAATAAAAAATAATTTGACAAAAACAAATGTGCATATAACTAAATGACTATGTATGCATATTTGTTATCAGCAAGCTTCAACACTTACACTGTTTAATTAGAAACTTTTTAGTTTAATAATAGATCTTAATGCGATTTCCTTCAAGACTCACCCATTAATTCTTTTAATCTGGCCGACCTTAACTGCATACGATGGTTAAATTCTGTCATCTCATCTGCTTCTTCATCACCTGAAATACAGTTACATAAACTGCTAAGTAGGCTAGTTTGTCAAGCAGTGCGGCAAGGCCAAAATGTGCTAAAAAATTTGGCATCTTAAATTACTAAAAAATGGAAAACCTTAGAAAACAGTTTTTAGTGTCATTTAAAAGCCTCTGAAATTCACCTTTATTTCATAAACAGAAGGCACATTTGATATCACATAGTCACATAGTAACAAATAATGTAGTCATAAATACAAATGTGTGCTTGCAAACTAAAATTGTCCATAAGTCGGCATAGTTAAAACTACGTTATGATGCTTCAAAGTAGAATGCACCACAATGTTGATTTTTTGCTATTTATAAAAAAATGCTAAATATACTGGACTTCCACCAAATTGTCAAGAAAATGATTAAAAAATACTACAAATCTATTTTATAACCCACTACTCACTTTTGTCTAGAAAATTGTACTACACAGTTAAGAAAAATTTGTATTTTCAAATTCCGGTAGTAGCTGACCAGAAGCAATCATTTTGCTTCGGGTTATTTCTGTTGCGAAACCCAGATCTTCGCCAGAAAGAGCTACTGGATCTAAACAAACTTAAAAAAGTGTTTTGCAGAAACACGACAAAAAACAATGGCTAACTTTAACAGTGATTTTTTCAAGGTTATGCTTTTCTGTGCTTAGCATGTACCTCAACTTCAACGTGGATTATCACAGCTCAGAAATAACATAGAGCAATGAACTTGGTATCAAAATGGTCCTCATGAAATGGAGATTCTGGATATGTGAATAACCAGAAAAACTTAATTGCTCACTTATGGACGATTTTGTTAGGCAAGCACACATATAATGATAGAATTTATTAGATTCTGTAGATTCTGCAATATTTCACTGAAGTAACAGGTAACATGTCTAAAAATGTTCTAGTAATAGCTGTATACATTTTATTGGAAATGCCAAAATTTATGTTACATGTAATTTACCCATATCAGCTGGACATTTCTCGACAGCATCTCTTACAGCTGCAATCCACTGTTTCTTTGCTTTGCTGGACGTACACACCATCTCATACATCTCCGGATCTTTGCGATTGGATGAGATCAGATAGAGACCACAGCTGTCATCTTTTGCGGCCTTTTCTCTCACTAATAATTTCTGCAGTGAGATGACGCCAGACTGCAACACAGAAAATTATTGTTGCAAACGCATGAAAAACCGGTGCAAAATGAAGCAGCGTGAACATGCAACAACCAGGGATGAGAATGACAAATTGCAAAAAACTCTGAAACAGGCCGGGGGCAGCAACAAATTGCAATTTTGTGACCATAGAGAGCCTCTAAGTGGACTTAAAATATCAGTTACCTTCTTTCATGCATCATTTAAAATACCCAACTATCAAGGATACGTGATACCTAATTGTCTCAAAAACGCCTAAGTACTGGCCGCTTTTATGCAAAAGTATATTAAAACTGTCTGTAATTGACTCAAATAACTCCACACAATTGATTCTATATTTTTATACATAGAGATATACACGTGGTTACACTGATGTACGTGATGTAAACAAAGTGACGGCCTGCCAACTAGCGGTCAGCTTGTAAAATAATGTACTGGGTCCGTAAAAATTTTCTCAACAAATTTACGCGATTTACAAAAATGGCACTACTGGCCTTCCAAAAACTCGCGTATCCGCGGAACAACTGCAAACTTTTTAATTGTGTCCACAATCTTTTGTACCCACTTACAAAAGTTTCATATAGGATCTACAGGAACTGCACGAAGGCATTCATTTAAATAACCAACCTTTCCATCCTGTGATACAAAGTTGTACTTTTGATTACTTTCTTGCAAGAAGAACAACACATCAGTCAACAGAACAGCCAAAACCTCTGAAAAATCAAAATAAGACTAAACAACTTGATTTTTTTATTGTGCACATTGTACCACCAATTAAATTCACTTAACAAGAAATTACATCAGCAAATGCCGATAAACGAACCAATCGTTTAAAACAAATTTAAAATCTCCACAGATATAATGAATTGCAGCAGAAAAAACACAAAAAATAAGTAAAGATGTATAGTCCACATACATATTAATAGTCTACGTACCAATAAGTTTGCCACGTGCAGTCTTCCAGTACAACGTGCCTTCATATAACAGCTTCCTCTTAGCAAAACGTAAATCTGATTTCTGTATTAACACGTAAATGACATAATGTTACCACTGTTAAAATGTACAATTTTCACATAATACAAAAATACGATGCAGGAAAAATGTAGCACAAATAAAAAATATTGAACTAAAAGACATTTCAAAGATGGAGCAGTGAAAAAAGGGTCAAATGAATATCCAAAAAATTGTTTACACATTTCATTCAATGCTAAATGTGAAGCGCTGCCATAATTTAGATCTATCTAAATTTCTGGTACAAGACAGTCAATTGAGAATAGTAACAGCAGCAAAGATTTGTCATCCGAAAATCTTTTTCATTGCGTGCCTTGTTAAACGAGATATTAAAAAGTCACACTAGCTCCACCTATTTACCACTACTGTGTTTGCAGATGAAGCTTAAAAAGCTGCTTAATGTTTAGTCACACACCAGGTGGTGCTAAGCACAGATGACATCACAGTTTCGTCTTCATTCCAGTATTTTTGCTCATTTACCATTTTGATACTGTTAAGAAACCCAAATGAAGAACTTGGATAATTTTGTTTCAAAATTTTCATTTTTGAAACAGCTTCTCGTCACATTCAAATTCTCGCGAGAAACGCACCGTAAAACGTGCTTCATTTCGTTAAATCTTGCTTACCTTGAAGCCACGGCCACCTTTGAAAACGCCGACAGACTTTGAGTCAATACGGCTGTGGATTTCTTCCAAACGTTTCTCCCTCTCGTGGTATGCTATGGAATCATCAATACTGTGCAGGACACTCTAGAAATAAACCACATACATATTGTATTAAAACTCAGGTTGTTATTGTCAATTGCAAACATATATTGCATTTTTATTAGACTTAACTGTCGAAATGCTGACAAAAACAAATTCATTTGAGCCAAAATGGCACCATTTAACGCCATCACCATTTAGTAAATAAAATCTATAATCATGAACTACTTCAATGAATACTAACATATAAATAAATAATCCATATAAACATAATGTAGATAAAATATTGCAACCAAAACAATTACAACTCTCAATGCGTGATCAACGAAATATGAGTTTTTAAGAATTATCAAACAGTTCAAACAAATACTTCATCAAATAATGAATATACCCAATAATTAGTTAAAAACATAATAAACAGTGTAGTAAAATAATGGTTTACGAAGTTCTAAATAAGTGGCAACTTATAACAACTTTATTTTTGGGTCTATTGATTTACGAAGTTCTAAATGAGTGGCTACTTATAACAACTTTATTTTTGGGTCTATTGATTTACGAAGTTCTAAATGAGTGGCTACTTATAACAACTTTATTTTTGGGTCTATTGATTTACGAAGTTCTAAATAAGTGGCAACTTATAACAACTTTATTTTTGGGTCTATTGATTTACGAAGTTCTAAATGAGTGGCTACTTATAACAACTTTATTTTTGGGTCTATTGATTTACGAAGTTCTAAATGAGTGGCTACTTATAACAACTTTATTTTTGGGTCTAATGATTTACGAAGTTCTAAATAAGTGGCAACTTATAATAACTTTATTTTTGGAACTCATTCTCAGAAAGTGAGCCTAACTTAATAAGAACTCTACATTACATTTGATAAAAATTACTAAAGCAATTTTGCAAATGTATATATATTCAAATTTTATTTGCCAGATAAATAGATGGAAACAATAAAATCATTGCCAATTCATCATTCAGTGATAAAGATTAAAAAACAAAACTGCTTAATGGCAAATGTGCCTGGTGCAAATTATAGTAGTAATTTCGCAAAATGCAAGTTAAAATATTAAAATTATAAATACATGAAATATTAAAAAAATACACAGGACTCACCACCAGAATTTTTGTACAATATTACATCATTTAAAATAATCAAAAATACTATAGATAGTTAGTACACAATAATTTAAATAAATTTTACAGAGGCTACAATCGAAATACAGAATAAAACTGTCTATGATACAATCAAATTCAACTTGGGTATCAAAATAATAATAATAAGAAACTTTAGAATGATATTATACAAATACTTGTATCAAATACTTGTCTCAGTATTAGCACGTAAGTGTTCAGTAAATAACAGGAAAGGCAAAAACAATTCAAAGATGACTAGCAAATTGTTTTAACAATCATCACATCTGATGATGTCCAGCTTACCTGATCTCCCATAGTAATTTCAACATCATCAAATTCGTCAATAAGAAGAGAGTGCTGACTGACAATTTTCTGTCGAATTCGTTTCAAAGTATCAAACATGTTTTCTTAATAAAGTTCGTAATAACAAGAACTATCCACTGTAAACAACGCAAACAAACAAGCACCTCCTCCGGGTTTTGTAAACAGGTTATTTCAGTTCTCACACTAATTAATTAATTTCATTTCAAAGTTCAATGCAAAACACGACAGGAAGGCTAATGACGTCAATGTGAAAAACTTGCACGATGACTTTACTGTAAAATAATCATTGCCAGGTATGCAGCAGTAAAGCAATTACAGGAAGTCACACATTTTCTTTTATTACTCAGTAATTGTTAGCTGTGAACTGTTGGAACACACGAACCGAAAAATTCAATTTATACCCTCTCAGCTGACAGTGAAAATGTTTGCTTGGATAGTATATGTGTATATATATACATATATATATATATATATACATGTATATATATAATTTCATACAACACACGTAAATCAATATTAACACCTCCCACGCAGCATTGTGTCCATTGAATTGTGATGTACCGCCTGTGTTGATACGGAGATAAGTTTACACGGTAAACAATTTGTTTGTTTAGATGTTAATACCCCAAACGTTTGTATTTATTTGCTCTTCCGTGCGTTTAAACGACCTTAATGCTACAAGGCCCAGGGAGCCACCCAAGGTAAAATAAGTTCATTTCAAAATGGAGCTTGTAAAACAATGTGCAAGTTACTATAGATATCAGGGTTTCAGCAACTGAATGACAATGTGTATTAAGTATAAGGCAATTTTCATGTAGATTTATTAATGTGAACGTTACTTAAAGATTTAGATTTATTTAGTCATCCATTTAGCACACACAAAAATAAAAGTTATAAAATTACTAATTAACAGTGCATTACAGTGCTATGAGCGCAGCAGAAGAAATTAGCTTATGAGCTACGCTATAAGCAGGGCAATAAGCATATTATAAATTCAAATAAGCAATTATATAATCAACATTAAAATTTGTATCTGAAAGCGATCTGATAAAAAACACTTATTCAGCAGCATTCTACATTATTTAACATTAAATGCAATTATTTGCTTACATTCAATGTAAGACACACATATTACAATAGAGGAAATGCTTTAGCTCATCTAAGAAACACAAAGATATAAAGATGGAAAGTTTATAAGCATTCAGTTTTTGAATATATATCTGAAAAAAGTAACAATGTTAGTTTAACGAACTGCACTAGTTAAAATTTAGGGTATGGAAACTTAACAATAATTCCTTAGCAAAAAATTAACCTTTTTTAAGCATCAGTGCACACTTTGTGACTTCTGAATTAGAAGACACGTGCGATTATCAGCATTCTTTAAGTAAGCCTTAACAACTTTTTAATATTCCAACATTAAAGGTTAATTTTTTCAATCTTCTGATATTTTCAAAACAATTCAATGTTTCCATTAGTAACATAAAATCTACAGGTGAATAGAATTTAAGCGTAGTTTTTAACAACCCAATAAGTGCTCACATTTTTTTATTTTCCAACATTACAAAAAAATTGCTGACAAAGTCTACGTTATTCCTAAATCACGGGTAGCTTGAACTGAATACAAAAACTTTTCTAAATTTTACTTATTCAAAACACAAAAAAGCACTGGACAAATTTTCTCAAATGCAATCCTACATGTGGTCAAATGAATGCTCAAAGAAGCATTCCAGGTACCAGATACCTAAAATCTTGACCCTGATTATAGCAGTGGTTCAAAAATAATAATAGTGGTCGAAAACCAGGGTTCAGCAAGCACAAACTATGAAATACACACTAGCCGCAACACTCAGTTAATGTCAATGCTACAATAAATGTCGCCATTCAGTTGCAGTATAGCCGAAGTTGTAAGCTCTCATAACCTAAAAACTTTTGCACAATATAAGCAGCATCCAGTAGCATGCACAAGGGGAGGCAGTGCGATGGCCCTGGACATCCAAAGTGGGAGGGCAACCAATCACAGAGTGAAATAACATTGTAGTTTTTGAAATTTGAAATTGTCTTCGTTAACTTCGTTGTACAAGCGTCCTGCGGTCCCACAAACTGGTATGAATATAGATCTGTGTTTTGATAAGCGACACCGGAGTAGAAAATCTGTTACATCTAAATACTGAGCATAATTCCATTAAGACAATATAAGATAGTGTAAGTAGATTAAGTGCGATGCACACAGATTACTGCTTATCATCGCATTTTCAATCTCAAGTTGTGAATGGTCATTTTCAAAACTGAAATTAATAAAAACACATCTGAGGCTTCCGTGTCACAAGAGCGACTGACCAATCTGGCTTTAATCAGCATTGAAAACGAATTCTTTACCTTTGATGTAAAAAATGAAGTAGTTCAAGTGTTTCCTGAGGGGGGATCTCAATTGGGGAACCAAGCTTAATAAATAGGGACGATTTATATTTATTTTATAAAGTGTTTATTTCATGTTTTATCTGTTTTTATATATTTAAAACGTCTTCCTTTCTCACTTTTCTCGATACTAGGCCCCATAGGGTCCTTACTTGAGTCTTAGGGGCATACAATCAAGAAGCTGGAACCACGCATCATCAAACCTCTGCACGCCACTGTAAGCATCAGAGCAAAAAAATATTTCGTAAGAGTTTTTAGTGAAAACTAACCAGTGTAAAAATCGTGATAAATTTGAGATAAGCTAGCTAAAGAACTTCAAAGAATAATCCACTACATGCTCCATATGTAGGCATTTCAAACAGGAACTTGAGATGTACATTTTAACATGGGTTAACAATGGTCTGTGACTGATACAAGCAATTGTAACAAACAAAGCAATAGCTGAAAGGCTTAAAGGAAGACAGGATGATTTTCATATACTACATATACTACCCCATTTTCAAGTCCAATAAAAAGTATACATTTTAACACAATTATTACTGCAAAGCACTTCTGATAATTAAATAATAGATTAAAAACTTAATTAACCGCGGGCGAGCCCAACTATTGATGAAATCACAAACTAACATAATTTTCAACAGCAAAAATATTCCACGAGTGTGTTGCACGTATTTGTGAAAGCGAAAGTTGAACTACAGAGCTACTGTAAGATATTCAGTGTGTTGTAAGAAAACTAGGCAAGTTCTAAGATAAAAATTCAAATTTCAAATTTACCCCTGTGCTCGCACATGAGCAGTTGGATGTGTGTAGTTCATCACAAACGAACACATCTGAACTGAGAAGTACAGCACCTGTTTTTGTGCAATACGTTTCCGAAATGAAGAGCACTAGTGCCCGTCTAAGTAACGAACGGCGAAATGCATGTAACAGCAAGTAACTAGTGGCCTGAACGTGAAATTGTGTTTGTATGGTAACAATTCTTTCACGTAAGTCATTTTTGAAAAAAATAGTGTGTCCACTTTCAATGTTTTAATGAGCGGATTGTTTTGACCTTCAATTTAAGACTGGGTCCGGTTTTGCTTTAAGATCGGCAAATCAGTTGCTGAAATAAACCTTAAATGAAAAAAAGCGTAATTATAATGGGCCAACCAAACCAATACATTGCATCACTGCAATCTATCTCAGTTTGTCTGCATATTACTGGCATGGAGGGCTCTTGAGTACCTGTCCAACTGACTGGAATGTCAGTCTGTAGGTACTACAGGTGCAGAAATCCTATTCAGCATAAACATAGAATTGGAAATATATATATGCTAATGCTGAAGAGATGAAAGTCCTACTTTTTAAGGCTAACGAGATACAAGACATGCAACTTTTTTGTCAAGGCTATCAGTGTAGGTGTCCCAGCACTACTTCAAATCTATTTTTTAAGTTCTACTTAAAAAACCTTCTGTCAAGAGGCAAATGTATCCCTAGGTCATATTTGCGTACTTTATCAATATTACAATGTTGGCATATACCTTCGGGAAGTATAGCAGCAGGAGGAAAATAAAAGAATGGAAACAATGTCAGATAAAAATCTTGCCAAGAAAATAGTGCACATTTATCTAAATCCCAATTCTACAAGAAATTGTGTTTCGTTAACTTACTTACTGTGTAATGCGCATAATATTTATTCATATATTATTATTTATTTTATTTTACGTTTATTCCAGTACACAAAAAGTACCATAGAACAATAAAGAAAGCATAGTTAAAAATTACAATTAAAAATATTTCTACAAGACAAATAAAATAAATATTTACACAAAGAACAGAGAGTTAGTAAGCTAAATATGTAAAAAAAGGGTTAGTAAGTGTGTATTCCGAATGAGCAAATATATTCGAAATTAAAATGATATCAGTATTATGAATAAAACTGCATGATTTCATTGCTTGAATTTAAAACTCGCTGACGAAGGCTAAAAGTATTTGAGTAATATAAGTATATGTTAAGTAAAATAATCAAAACTACACTTACTTTCACTAAATCAAGAGAAAGTTTAAGCTGCTTGTGTTCTGGTTTGTCAGTTTTGCATGCTTTCATCATAGCCTCAATGAGCACCGGGTATTTGGTCATTCTTTGTGTTACGAGTAGTATATGCTGTGGTATATCCTTCTTCTGGCATATCGTACTCATGCTTCGTTTCTGTGTCAAAATACGCAGTAAAAATTAGTGAGTTCATAGAGTTTTTTCAGGAAATTTTCTTAAAATAAGTGATTTTAATAGACTGCATCACACAGCAATAACAAAACTTTAAATTCAAGGTTTAATTAAATAACATTGTTTCCTCCAATGCTTGAAAAAACAGAATGTCAAGTTTCAGTTAAAGTTTGAGCATCATGTATTTTTTACCTATATCAATGAAGTCTGCTGTCTGCAAGTATGCTAGAACCTCAATACTATTAAGGCAGAGAATCAAATGTTCAAGATCGAACGAGTTTTTTAGTTAATTTCAATTCGAACCTAAAATTATAGATTACAATAATTCAGCGCTTTAACTACGTATATTCTTTATTGTTAAAACATTTGAAACATCAAGCAGTCAGCACAATTTAGATGCGATTTCTGTGCACAATATTCGAATAAATTATAAGTGTTTTACTGTAGAACAAAATTAAGCAATATGCATGATCTTTGCGAAACTGCTTTTTACTAGTATTCGAAAACCTATAAAACTGTATTCAAATTTAATTCAAATTCGAAAATGGTGAATTTCGGTTTGGTTCGAGTTCGATAATCACAAATTTGGTACCATTCAAAGTCGACTATTCAGTTGATCGAAACATCAGTCTACTAGCATATGTCATACCTTGTTGATTAAGTATACTAAATTATATCGACGAGCATATAATTTCTGATTACAATACTACTGTATTAATATTTAATTTTAGTTAAATTTATATAAACGAATCACTTGTTGTGCTCATATCCACTAGGCAGTTTTGCTGATTCATACAAAACAAGAATTGAAAATCAATTAACAATAAGAATTTAAAATTTAAAATTACAACATTCTCGATGAGATTAAAGTCTCTACGACTCAGCCAAGGTTATGACCAAGGATATTCAGATTTTTCCTTGTTAATTTATAATGCGTGTATTACTCGTTAAATTGAATTCAAACATACAAAATACAAACACGTTTACTGACTTACATTTACAAATGACTGGAATTTTCGATCGGTTTTCAGTAAAGTTTTGTACTCCGCATCGGCTTCTAGGCGCTTAGAGCAGAAGTTACCATAAGCAGCTTTTAATCTTTCGCCTCGCGAAGATCCGAAAAATTCAATAAGAATATCACCAACTTCTTCAACTGCGGCCGCCATCTATTAAAAGTAATTGAAATCAACAAAATTAATAAATATGTGATCAGTCAGAACATAATTTCAAAAAAATTTTAATTTTAATTGTATAACATAACAAAAAACATGAGAGCTGTTTTGGGTTAAACAACCAAAAAAATTTAGTTTCACTCTGTATGACATAAGAAAGAAAAATAAAACAAATCAATCTTGCGACACTGCTCTACTATTCATTGTGCTAATGCAAAATAATATTAAACCACTTTCTTCAATACAGCTTACAATTAATCAAAGTTTTATCTTAAAGCTATCAGAAAGTATTAAAAACTGAGTGTCTAAGCTATGCAGTGCACCTTTTGACGCTCTTTGAGTTTCCCCAAGAATTCTGAGTGAAGATCCATGAGTTCATCCAGACTCGGAAAAAGACGATCGATGATATCCGGCCCGTAATTCAATTCTTTCCTGAGTGGATCACGAAATATCTTCACCATGACCTTCAATGTTCGACAATGATGTTTTTCTGTCTGGATCAACTCTGAACAGAAAATTTTAAACTTGTAGACTAAGCGAATATATCAGACAGGAATTTATTATAGATAGTTTACACACATTCATGCGGAACATTCAACAAGATAGATGGCACGTACTGCAATTTTTACCACCAGGGACCGATTGTTGAAATGGACCCAAACATAGATGGTACAGGATTAACAAAATAAACATTCCATGCAGCAAAAAATGTCCCAGTAAATGTAATTCACAAACATTTATCGAATTAAATAATGAAGAAAAGTAATATGACTGATTTATTTAAATTTTATTCACAGTTCTTATATATGCTTTGTAATATTAAGATGTACTTTAATTATCAAAATTCTGACATTGTCAAAATAGGTTGACTCACCAAAAATTACATCCTGTCTCTTAATTTCCTTAGCACTCATTTTCTTCAGCATCTAAAATCATAAATACAAAGATCAGCAAAAAATACAACCGACTAAGAACAGCGATTCTTTTGTGGTTTTCTTCAATGTGTAAATTACATGTTCAGATACTCATTTGCGTGCTTGCAAACGAAAACCGTCCATAAGTCGGCATAGTTAGAACTACATTATGATGCTTCAAAGTAAAATGCACCAAAAATTTGCTCAAATGTCAATTTTTTGTTTTTTTATAAAAACAAATGTTAAATATATTGAACTTTTATATTCTAGTATCAAACTATCAAATATAAAAAAAAATATAAAAAATCAAATTTTATAACCTCACATCCACTTTTCTAGCTAGAAACTAATAATGCAATTGTAAAAAACTTGTATTTTCAAACTCCGATTGTAGCTTGTGGAAGCAGTCATTTTGCTTCCGGTATTTCTGTTTCCAAGCCCAGATCTTCATCAGGAAGAGCCATCTACTGGATTTGAACATAATTTCAATGTGTTCTTGCACAATCCGTAACAACCAACATGTGTACGGTTGCGAAGTGTTTTGTAGAAATGCAACAAAAAACAATGACTGGCTTTAACAGCGATTTTCTCAAGGTTAGGTTTTTCAGTGCATAATGTGTACCTCAACTTCAACGTGAATTATGACAGCTTATAAATAACGTAGAGTGATGAACTTATCAAAATGATCCTCATGAAATGGATTCAGGATAAGTGAATAACTAGAAACGCTTAATTGCCAACTTATGGACGATTTTGCTATGCAAGCACACATATATATTTTTTTTACCTTGCTATGAACTTCTTGATACATAACACTTAAAAACAAATTTATTGATGCATATGTCAAGGAAATTAATAATCTTCACAGTGACCTTTTTGTCAACAGTAATACTCCAGGCTTCAGGTTCATGATCAGATGTTTTCAAATCAGGATCTTCTTTAACTGCTTGTTCTACAGCGCCGTCATCTAGTGATTCAACTGACAGAGACAGTACACTGAAATCAACAACAATTGAAATCCAGGATAAACTGAACAATCACATTAACAAAGGTTTAATTCAAAATTGAAGGCAATCTTTACAGCAAATTAAAATCACAGCTTTAAGGCAACTGCACAGCTAAGTAGTCACAGTGTACGCTTGTAGACCTAAACTAAGCAGCACCAAACTAAATTATTCAGTGTGTCATTTACAAAATTATTCTTGAAAATGAAATAGGTTCTGGTCCTGCCAGCATCATCTACATTTAGCAGGTCCTACCACTGAGTGTAGCATTTCAGTCTACAGATATAAAAGAGAATACATTATCAAGTAGAAACACATTATTCTCATGACAGCAGTGATGACAGTCAGTAATAAACAAAGTAAAAAAACACACGTGGATGATCCTAATCCTGATTTTGCTGAATCGACTTCACTAGTAACATTCCGGCTGTAATAAACAAAATGCACATGATTTATAGGCTTGTAACACCTCAGAATCTACAAATTGAAGTAAGCAATTTAAATACCCGTTTTTTTAAGTTATAAAAGGCCATAGTTTTACGAGATTCAAATTAGTTGACTGAACATGTGGACTATGCAAATGTACAAAAAACTGACACACTTGTAGGAAATTTTAGCTAAAATGGTTTGAGATCAATATAGGCCAGTAATGAAGTATTTCACATAGTAAGATAATTGTTTACTAATGAGAAATCTTATGACAATTACAGCATGCAAGTTAAATTAGTACTTTTTTTGTTAAATCGTAAGTAATCGTGCACGAATTGCAGACATTATTAGTATTGTGAAACTAACAGCAAATTGTTACAGGAAGACATCATGCCACTTCATTGGTTAAATGCTAAAAACTTTTATATTTATTGGCAAAGTAATTGCCGCAAGCATATAAAAAACTATCAGTACATAACAATTGGCTCACTGGGAAATGTTTGAAAATAACTGTAGTGTTATAACAAAGAAAATTCAAACAATCTGATATTGTGAGAAACTGTCACGTGTCTGGCATTGTGTACACAAGGTCTTGGAACAAAAGCATAATCTGGTAAAGATAACACACCATTATAGAACTACAGCGAAATCTGTAGGGTATCTAATGACATTAGAGACTCACTGGAAAACATGTCAGGCCCATCTATAATATTAGTAATGTGTTGATAAAACAATTGGACTTTATTCTTGGAAAAATTATATAATTACATATGTAAAAATTACAATGAAGATACAATGATCATCCACCCGCCATGCAAATATGTCAGCTCATTAGTTTTCATGACAATATACAATCGGCCACTGAAGATGAACATGCACAGGCATACTATACCAACGCCACTTTTTGTAAATTTTCAAAACGACAAACTACGAAAAGTGTGAGATAGTGAGCTTCTAACCCGACACCTCAAATGTGCAAATATATGATTGTATATGAAATGATTACAATGTCAACTGAAGGATAACATTTAAGTAAAAAAAAACCTTGTGTTTAAGTAAAAAAAACCTAGTTTAAATGTGTTTAAACTAGCAAACAAATTAAATTATGAATTGCATGTTTGAAATAAGCCTTTAAAAATAGGTCTACATACTACAACTTTGCTGTAAGTATAAACGAAGTACAACAATTTTAAACAAGCTGTGAAACTAAATCTAATATATTTATGCTGTATTAGAATTGTAGACGTATTAAAAAAAGGCCTAACAGAATGATACCTAAATTATGTTCAGTGTAGTTAAAGAACATAAACAGCAACGATGAATGTTAGCCTTCAGTTACACATTAGATTCCGAATTAAGTGATCATATTGATGTTTATACAACATGCACCCGGACCATCCGCACTTACTTCACTCCAAACCTAGAGGTAACCCGTTGCCAATTCGTAAACCCACTTGCAACTGATGTAGACCGAGTTAAAGTTGTTCTGTCAGGCACAAATATATAAAGTCAGGCGTAATACATCCACACAAATATACAAACTCAGACCTACCGTATCTACTAATTATCTGTAACTACATCTTACTAGAGACAATATCACCACAGCCAACAACACTGATTACCAAAGAACAAAAGTAAAGCCATTAAAGACAAACAGGAATATTGCATATGATAAGAATATTTGAGACCTGTTGCCAGTGAAATAGATGAAACAAGGCTATATACTGGCATGGAGAGAAGTAAAATGTTCAAGACGTATTACTAAACAATTAATAACAATACTAATAGTTTAAAATATAAACTACACATACTATTGATAAAAATATATTATAAACTTAATTGTATCAACTTACAACAATATTTTAGATTCTTTTTGCCACAATGCACATAAAGTTAGTGATAACACAGTTTCAACTGTTAGTTTAATACATGCACTGTCATGAATTTTTACATAACCTGGCAAAATGCTTACCCAGAATTCCGTTCTAATGATCCTCCTAACAATGCTCCTGATGAGAGTGAATGCTGTGAATACAATTAACAACATTAGTCAATGCTTTAAGTGTCATTTACTTCTTTTAATTTTTACACGACTACTACATAAGTCCAGATACAAACAAAACTAAACACTTACAGTTACTTTTTGTCATATAGATATAACAAATGAAAGAAGGAAAAGACTTGAAATACCTAAACGAGGTGCTATATGAACAGTTTATAGTAGAGCAAATAAAACCAAATGAAGAGACGAGAGGAGATGACACTTTAGCCTAGCTGCAGACGAGTTGGAACAGTGCATATTAGATATGCAGAATTGAAAACACTAATTCAAGGCAACAGTGGTGTAATACATACATACATACATACGTACATGCGTACATACATACATACATACATTCATACATATATATATATATATATACACAACAAGTATTCAACAGCAAACTGGTGGATGCATAAAATAAATTATTTAGACACAAAGTGACTAAGATGTCAAGAGATTTATTACAAAGTGCCTGTGGGCAATATTTATATACATATACATATACATACACATATACATACATACAAACATACATACATACATACATACATACATACATACATACATACATACATACATACATACATACATACATACATACATACATACATACATACATACATACATACATACATACATACATACATACATACATACATACATACATACATACATACATACATACATACATACATACATACATACATACATAATTACATACATACACATATACAACGTACATACATACATATATACATGCACACACTCATGCATGCACGCGCACACGCACGCACGCACACACACACACACGTGTTCACAACACAACCATGAAAACTCATATGCAAATTGTGACAAACTGTTACTTTATATGTAAATGACTCCTGTAATAGGTATAGCATGCAGGCAAAAGTTACGGCTGTCAGAAAGAAAGACTTACAGGTTGCTTTTGTATTTTCTTCTGAGCTGCTTCATTGAAAGACTGGCTGTACTGCACAGATGCTACAAAATAAAACAAACATTTTGAATTAGGTTACACTTAGTATAAATAGCAAAAGTCACCATATAATAGTCATTACCATGATTTAATGGAGTCTGTACATAACTTCTCTAGTATATAAATTAGCAAAATTCAGATTTTTGTCATGACGCCAGAGATGTTATGCCTCAAAATATTACGGTTGAATAGTAAGGAAAAAATCGTAGATACAAAAAATAATACCAGTATCAAGAGACTGGGACGAAGCGGGGGTGTAAAACTGGCTGTTTCGAGAAGAAAGTGGTGGCTTCTTACTCCGAATGCATTGTGTTACCTCGTCTTGACAGGATTCGTGCACAGTGAGTAGACAATCTAAAAAACAATAAATCCATACACTACGAAAAATCTTTCACATACAGAAGTATGCGACATACTTGCTGCAATGCAAACTCCATGCCAGATGTATGAAAATAACTACAATAATAAGTAATTAAAAATTAATCTGTATGATGTACATTGCAAGCAACAGTCACTCAAACTTGGAATTGATAAAAGTAAAGAGTGAAACTCACTTCGAAAACTTGAAAACAAGTGGCAAAGTTTGTGAATTATATTTTGAACCCACACAACATAGACTGATGTCATTCCGTGTTCCTCTCTCACCCATTACCCAGTCCTTCCTTTCTTTCTAGCGGTGGGACCAATTAGTCGATTACAACCAATTTGAGCTTTTATTTCCGATCATGGATTATTTTTTCAGCTGGTGATGTAAATCGATTATCAATGTCATTAGCACTTATTTTTCCAAAAAACTTAAAAATTGTGGGATAAACATAGCTGCCATTGCAGTGGAATCAAGCAATGTGGCACTACCTTTGCGCAGTAACTTATCACCCTTGCAATGCTGCTTGAATGTGAAGGTTTCTCACAAACACAAGCACAGTGTTAAAAGTCGTTTAGCTCACTAGACGATACATTGCAAAGTTCAGTACTTGGTCCAGTCATTACATCATTCTTGCTTTTCAGATGCGCATGCGCAGTAATTCAACTGGGCTACACGGGCTAGTACGCCAAACAGTTCCCAACACACCTGTTAACGTTGTTCTACATACACCAATTTTCTTAACAAACATTGTAAAAAAAATAAGTCAGTTTTGTTAGACTATTTTGTAAAACCCAAACCAAAAAAAAATCCATTTAAAACTTATTCTTTACTTTATACTCTCTCTTCTCTCTCTCTCTCTCTCTCTCTCTCTCTCTCTCTCTCTCTGCCTATCACTGTTCATGAAAACAGCACTTTAAAACACTTAAAAAACTTACTTTCACACTGAATAGCTGCCTTGTCAGCCATATCTTTGCCACATACATCACATTGGGTAGATTTGCTGTAGCAAACTGACATGAAGCGATGACTAGCACGATTCAGCTCCCGCTCTCTTAACTGCTAAATACAGCAATAAGGGTAAAAAATAAAAGGACAACATTAGAAACATCTTAACGGAAAAAACAAGAGAACTGCAATGCCCTATATAATCATGCATCCAAAAAACAATAATATTTTTACAGCAAATTCTTAAAAAAAAACAGAAATACTGAAAGAACTCCAGATTACACCATTTAATAACACTTTTGAAAGTATAATTTAGATAGATTTATCATCAAATTTGCATTTACTCAACTCTGCCACACATATGATTGTAAAATTAGATACATTCAAGTCTACATACCCTTTTTTTACGGTTACTCATCCCAAAAATGCGACTGCCCCGTCTAGTTGTCTTCTTGTCCTTTTTCTCTCTACTTCTATCTTCATCACTATCCAACCTAAAAATTTATCCTTTGATGTAAAATTTAATTCGCACATTAAGAAGTACATGGAACTGCAAAACAAGTAAACACTTGGTAGAGAGATTATCTAAAATTACAATTATTACTAAAAATACTTACATATCTACAAACACGTTCAGAACCAACACACAAGACAAATCATTAAAAATTTACAATATATGTAGGCTTAAAAGAATCCTATTTTATGTTTAAAATTTATTACACCATGTACAACTTAACCTCAACCGGAGTCATCAGGATGAACTGATTAGGATTCGCAATTTTGGCCCAGGTGGTGTCACATGTTTTGAAACATGTAATGCCCTCAAAACCCATAATGAAAATTTTATTTTGACGGATTTCATAGGCGTAGGTCGTAGTCACCTGTGTCGCTTCTTGGGGCTCGGGTAGCCCTACGATGTATCATCCCGTGCCAGAGGCGACAGAAGTCCACTCCCTTTTTCCCTGTTGACCATTACTTTCATCATTCTCTCAGGTACTTTCTCCACGAGCCTCTGATCACCGAGCAGATCAGCTTGGCTCTGATGCCCAAAAGACCGAGCATCTTCAGTAGGTCATCATTGGCGCCACCTGCCCACTCCCCACGATAGCCCACACAGATGCCATGCGACGAGGCAGTGGCAGAGCCGCAACGTCTCTTGACGTCAGCGAGGATTGGCTCGTGCTTCAGGGCTTTGTCCCTGCACCTAGCCCTTAGCGAGTTGATGTTTTCTGCCGCCGAGATGGTCGGATCAATGACGTACATATGACCATCCTTGGTCGCCAGCATGTCGGGATGAAACCTGGTTCTGTTGACCTCGAACCATGGTTCCCTGACGACCGTAAAGCCCTTTTTCGAGAGGACTTCGGTGAGTACATCGCACAGTGCATTATGCCGTCGAGATACGGCATTTTGTATCGAGATGCACTGTTAAAGTATGCGAACCTGACTCTCTGCGTGTCTCCCGCACCTACGGCATCTCCTGTTTGCATTGGGTACTCCTCGAGTGGAGTTAACTGTAGTTGGTAATGAGTTGATGATCATCTTAAGAACCAAGATATATTCACCCCCACTCAGGAGTTCGCTGCTACGTAGGTAGTGAGTACTCAATGGGTTAGTAGACATGGCGGCAAAACCCTGCCCATGTGCTTTTGCAACAAACAAGTTTAGATGGTTTCGGGCCATCTCCCTTTTAGCACGGTTGATATCACGCCCATTGCTGTAGGGTTTGAGGTTCGTGACCCTCTTGGAGTTCAGTTCAAAATGCTCCGACAGCATCAGATTCCATACAAAAATTTTGAAACTTAGCATATCGGAAGTGCTCAAAGCTTTGAGCTGAAGCAACGATTAAGATTTCAATTTATCATAAACCTATCTTATTAAGTTTGTGCAAAGAAGCTAAGTAGCAACTATGTAACAAGCTTATCAAGACCTCAATGGTAAAAAACATAGAGAAGCTACTCTGAAAATACTTACTCTCTGAGAAAATCAGTGAGAGAAACTTCAGTTTGCTTCTTCTCCTGTTCTTGTAAATAATTACTCAGCATTTCATCATCATCTGGTGCTGATCTTGAGCTGCACAGCAACAAGGTAAATAATCAATAACTCATAACAAAAAAATCGATGTCTGTGCTGAAAAAGTTGCATAGTCACACTATGTGCGCAGAGACAAGTTAAAATATTGTAATGTTGACAGATGGCGCTGATACGCTAGTTCATTTCATGTTATAAAACTACGTTATAGAAACGAAAGAAGCAGATTATTTTTATAGAATAAACTTATCAGAGTCCTCTGTGTTCCATGCTAGCTCTACGGAACAGGTGCTGCGATGTTAAACACACCTGTCCGTCAGGCATTTGAGCCGACGAGGCCATTCCATACCAGCTACTTATAGCTGCTATGCGACGCTGATATGCAATGGCTTCGTAATGGGTCGAACCATCACAATCTCGGGATGGAGTGAAAATAAATAAGACTTCACAGTCGTACCAATAGGTTTGGTGCGAAAGCAAAATAACAGTCAAGCTTGTACAGTTAAATTAGCATTACCATAATCAATAAGAAAATAAATTTTCAAATAAATAAGAAAACTAATTTTAAATTATTGTTAAAGGAAAGTGTAAAATAGAAATTACAAAAATTGCAATTGTGACAAACACAATATGAATCTGTTAACAAGCTAATAAAACACGCTGGCTTCCCAAACGTAAACATGTAAACAATTACGTAACTAAAGCAAAAAAAATACAAGTATAAAAATGATTTTAGCAAAATTACAGGCAGCTGGCACTAAAACTACTTATAGAGAAGTATACAAAGAAGCCACTCACTCGTACTCCCTCGTGAGCCTCTGAATGAGAATATGAGTAGGGGTTCCCTGAGAGTCTGATGGCCTGGGCCTACGCATTCTGAACAAAACACACAGGAAGAAGCATAAACAAATAAAATAACGACCAGAAAAATGGACATAAATTAAGTCGAAAACACCAAGAAGCATGCGTTAATTGACAACCAACAAAATCACCAAGAGGATATTTATAAACCAGAACCAGAAACATTTTTGTTTAACACATAAACTTCTAGCAACACAAGCAAAAATAAAAAGCCCACTGATACTACAACAACGAATGAAAAACATGGTCACTATGTTGCACAAGTTCCTGTGAATTTTGTTTATTAAATTAAATTTGCATTAACTATTAAATTAAAATTAGAGTAACATTTCGAGTTCTTATTGAAACAAATCTCATAGAAACAGTTCAGTCTTTTTTATTATTGACTTCAATTCTCAAATGGGCATGCACTCCCAAAAGACTTGACGCAAAAGAATGTTCTTCTCAGTTTCGAAGAAATTTTCTAAGAGAGCACATAAAAGCACTTTCTTGTCTTGACAGCATTGTAATTCAAGGCACCTATGTTACTGGTTGCCAATGAACCACAGTAAAACTATAAAAACTCTGTCTGATAATAAAGACGGGAAGAAAAAGCATCCCTAGGAAGCTAAACGTGCAATCGTAAATACAGCATTAAAAGGTAGCTCATGACGAATTAATGATGTCAATGTCAATGTCAATACCATTAATTCATTCGCAATAAGAAACTGTAGCCCCCGCAGCTCCATTTAGATTTTAATGTAAACAGAATAAAGGCGAAGACTTCCTTCTTCAATTTTCTACGAAATACTTTTATTTCTTGATTTTATACTTTAGAACTTGATTTTTGCATTCTGGGAGTTTTTTTAGATACCTTTTAGATGGTTAATGTTACTACGTGTTGAAGTCACTGCACAGTCACATGTCAGCTTCACTCACATGTATGTACTAGTGGCCTGTTCAGACGTAAGGATTTCTCTTGCAACTTGTTGCGCAACTTCTCTCTGAGAGTAAAGTTGCAACATGTGAATGGTTTGGCAACTTCTCTCGCAACTTATTGCAATGTGTGAATGGTTTGGCAACTTCTCTCGCAACTTGTTGCAAAGTGTGAATGGTTTGGCAACTTCTCTCGCAACTTGTTGCAAAGTGTGAATGGTTTGGTAACTTCTTTCGCAACTGGTTGCGCAACTTCTCTCTGAGAGTAAAGTTGCAACATGTGAACGGTTTGGCAACATCTCTCGCAACTTGTTGCAATGTATGAATTGTTTAGTAACTTTTCTCTGAGAGTAAAGTTGCAACGTGTGAAAGGCTTGGCAACTTCTCTCGCAACTTGTCGCAACGTGTGAATGGTTTGGCAACTTCTCTCGCGACTTGTTGCGCAACTTCTCTCGCGACTTGTTGCGCAACTTCTCTCTGAGAGTAAAGTTGCACGTGTGAAAGGTTTGGCAACTTCTCTCGCGACTTGTTGCAACATGTGAACGGTTTGGTAACTTCTCTCGCAACTTGTCGCAACGTGTGAATGGTTTGGCAACTTCTCTCGCGACTTGTTGCGCAACTTCTCTCTGAGAGTAAAGTTGCACGTGTGAACGGTTTGGTAACTTCTCTCGCGACTTGTTGCAACGTGTGAATGGTTTTGCAACTTCTCTCGCGACTTATTGCGCAACTTCTCTCTGAGAGTAAAGTCGCAATGTGTGAATGGTTTGGCAACTTCTCTCGCAACTGGTTGCAACATGTGAATGGCTTGGCAACTTCTTTCAAACAGAAGTTGCACAACAAGTTACTAGAGTTGTCTCACGTCTGAAAACGCCATTAATACATTCACGTGATTCAAGATGACATGCAATTGTGCAGTGATTTCAACTTGTAGCAACATTAGCCAGCTAAAATGTATGTAAAAAGACTCCAATAAGCTGCAAACATAATACCAGAGCTAAACAAGAGCCTATTTTAATAAAATTCTATGAGCATGTTTGCAGAATGCTAAGTTTTCCATACAAACAGTGCCAGTGCAAGACTAAAGATCACTAAAACCAATTCAGATCAACTGTGTGAGAGTCTCACAGTTCATTGGATAAACTGCCATTTGGCATTTGTTCATTTGCCAGATTAGGGTCATGGCCAAGTGAAATCTTGAAAACTTACTGTGGTAAAGGTGGAATGCCTTCTGATATAGTCCCTGGTCTTCCTGTTCGATCAGCTACTGAAAACATCATCTAACATTAGCAGTGCTAAAAGCTCTTATTAAAATTTCATCAATTTACCGTTTATATGCACGTGAAAAATTTTGCATAACAAATAAAAATGACACAAAATAACTACGAATGTTGTAACGTCAGAAGGTAAAGATCAACAAAACAATTTTCCTCTTATAAAAGATACAAAGTTAAACTATGAACCTTTTGCTCGGGACAATCCTAGATTCTCTGACATTGTCCGACTGGTGGTCTTGCTTAAAAGGCTTGGTGTGGATGTACATTTTGTTAACGTTGCACTAGGAGTTTCTTCATCACTAGAACTTTTGCTTAGGTGCTCGCGTGAACCAGCAACAACAGCACCAGCGCTTTTCCGCCTCATCCGATGTTCACTACCATCTGGTGACTAGAGCAGCAAATAAAAATAAATGCACTATAGATCACTTATTTCGAAATAATTAATTTTTCGAAAATGAGGCAGTAACATACACAAGAATAAACCTACGCGTCAATTTAAGCTTAATTCTTTAGCACTTAACACTACAAAACAAATTCACAATCGTATATTCCAATTCCACTTTTACACACTAAAATTTACAAATCTCCTGATGCTGTTTCAAAGTCTCTTAACTCGTCGCAAACAGAGAAGGCAAAAAACTATAAGAATGAAATAAACGAGATCATAACTTACATCTAGTGGCACCTCCAGCTCAACTTGCCCCAGTGAAGTTACAGAATGTGAGGAGTGACGCCGACCCCGATCCACGTCATCAGAATAACTATTTGGAATGTTTAATGATGAGCCTCCTAAAATAATTATCAGAACGGTCAGTTGCAGATAACAGAAATAGCATCACAATGTAAATCAAGATTTAAACAACATACCTTGACTCATTTTACTTTTTAAATTTAGGCACTGCAACACTGAAATACTTTATTGAATTTGAAATTTTGGCTCGACTACAAGAGATACAACCAGTAATATTTACACATTTTGTTTTCATGTGAACAACTTTTTTGCATGTAGTAAGCAATAATTACAAACGAATTGGCTCTTTTTAATTGGTGAATTGCTTGAATGATTGACGATTAGCTGATCAATTAACCAACCGACTGACCGATTGATTGATTGATTAAATAAATGAGCGATTGTCTCATTGAGTAAGTGGCCAACTGAATGATAGTCTGCACACTAATAGCACCGCAGACTGATTAAGTGACTGACAACTTAGCTACCAAATGAAAATTAAATGCGTAATCCATCTGAAGAGTTTCGATTGATTATGTCTATAAACCTTACCTAGAATGTTCAAAGCTGTGTCGGACACGGACCCTTGTCGGACACGTCCCGGCTTCATACTTGCGCTAATGCTGGTGCTGCTGACGGTTTTATATTCACTGGTTCCTGATTGGCTGCTAGCAGCTGGTAGCTCATTAGCATCGTGATATGTATCGCTAGCGGATTCATTACTGTCCAAGCTGCTCAGACTCATACTGACACAAAAAGTAGATGATGATGATAATTATGACAAGGGTTATACATGGGGAAACAATAGAAGAGGGGCACTAGTTCAGTACAAAAATAAGAACATCTTATTACTTAGATTTCATAATGTGGCACTGAAAAGTAATGCTATTTTAAGGTATTATTACAAAGATTACAAAGTGAATTTCAACAATGTTCTTTCTTCCCAAATGCTTTCGATAGCTAACCGATTTAGTGTGTCATAACCAAGCTCTATGCGTAGAATGCCATTAACGAAATCTAGTCAGCTACCATGGATTACAACGTCCTTAGAAGAGCTCAGAAAATACAACCCCTCCTGCTACCTACTTAACAGTGGCTTTCTGACATTTGTTTAACAGTAGAAATCCAGAATGCCACAAGTAACACATTATAGTGCTGTACTGAATTGAACTGAAATAGTCTACAACACAATGCAGTTTAAAACATATGAAGTAAACACAGTTTACACTACACTATGTCCTTGCTTAGCAACACTAGTGTGTTTTAGCAAAATACAGTATTACATAAATCATCTATCGTGAACCCATATTTTGAACATAAAATAACGTAAAAGCAGATGGAAAGTGTCTCAAGAGCAAAAGTGATAATAAAAAATTAAAAATAAAATTGCTTGAAACGATTAAATCAGCCCTAACCTACGGCAATTTTTTCTTCTCTTTTGCTCATTACCACAAACTCAATTCAATTCAATTCACCTTACTTTTCTCCACAAGAAGCAACAATTTTTGCAATTTTATAATGAAATATAAAATTATATAGAGGAGAAGGGGCAGCAAAGGGACCATACGGTCATCAGGTCACTATTAACAGAAACTCAAAACTTTAGCTCAAATGACACATAAACACACATCTCTAAGATGTGCAAAGCATATGACAATTCATTGCCATATACAGTAAGTCCTCGCTTAACGACTCCCCATTTAGCGACACAAAACATCTGACACCTTTTTTTCACTTAATGACGCACGTTTCATTTTAACGATGATATTTGCTGAAAGCCATTTTTTATTTTATCAACAACATTTTTTTACGTAACTTGAAGCATTAAAACAGTATAAATGACATTATTTTGTTCTAAAAATACACTAGTAACGTGAAACTGCACAATTTTTATTTAAATTTTACTTGCCAACTGAATGCTAGCTAGTTGTATAAAGCGAAAGTTATTTGCGGACACCAGGGAGCAAACTTTCTGCAAGGAACTTCGCCTGCAGCCTGTTGCTATAGGAATCAATATCTAGACGAAATTGTCTCAGGGCCTTGTTGGGCTTGACTGTTACTGTGCAGTGTTCAACTCATAACTGTGTGGTCAGGGCTTCAACGTTAACGCTAGCTAGGTGGTTGTAAGAATCATAGGTAGTTTTTAGCAACCAGAATTGATTTTTGCCTCTGAAACATATCTCAATTTTTTACACTGCTTTCTATGGAAGTTTTATTTTGATTTAACGACGTTTTGCTTAACGTCGCATTTTGCTGGAACGCACTGGCATCGTGAAAAGAGGACTTACTATACATTCGCATACAGATTTGTATTAATGGTGAATTATTTATAAATCTTAATGAAGTAAAAACTCAGCTAAAGAAATTTGAGTTTTCAAAGTAAGGACAAAATTTATTGCGAAGGTAAAATTATTGCATTAAAGCAGAAGACAAGTGAAATGGTAAAAGTCAGTCACAGTTAAAAAGAATTGCTACTAAAATGAGAGTCGTTGAGCAAGGACTTGCTGTGTCTTCACAGATTTATGTGCTACATAAAATGAATTTCTGACAGTAGTACCTGCGAGTCAACTTGTTTCTTTGCATTTTCTCAGGTGGATGCTGTGAAATGGCACACCAACTCCGTCGTCTCAGCTTCCATTCCTCGTCGGCCTTCAATGTATCCGAATCATCATCGACATCTGGCAACACAATTCAATTCAATTGTAATTTATTTATCTCTTTATAATGCTACAATGAAACACGATTAATAAAAGAATCGCTAATAAGTTTTGAAGAATGGTTAAAATATATAGATAGATCTAGAACTAGAGAAAGGATAGCGAAAAGACTATAAAGTTACCTAGTCTGCTATCCTTTATCGAATGTAGATAAAATGATTTTCAGACACTGGTGGGCATTAATGTTATCAGTTTAATTTAGGAAACATTAATAATTTTAAAATTATGACATTTGCTATATAATTAAGTAATCATTATGAAATGATAAAAACACTTTGGGTTAATAATGCAATGAATCAATCAAGACGCAAGACGATAAGCAGTCTAGTCTCCTTGTCAAGCAACAATTTTTCTTGAAGTTCTTTGTTTTACAAAAGATTTGCAAATGTGCATTGGATGGACACGGACACTTTTTTCAATCGAATTATTATCTTCATGTTAGTGTGTCAATACTAAAAAGAGTCTCTTTTGTAAATTACAAAATTACAAATTTGTAAATTACTCAAAGCCTTTTAATGGACTTTCCATAATCCACTCCTTTAGCAGTTTTAAAACGTACAGCTCTTACACCAGGAAGCTTTACATAAACCAGGGGTGTGCAAATTATCTGACTAGCCGGGCCACATTAAACTTTCCCGCAATTCAGGCAGTTTGATCAAGGAGCCAAGTGCAGAATGTCTAATAACGATTTTTTTGCATCCTACCTGCGTACATCATTACTACTACACTCAAGAAACTACTTTAGAAGTTATTAAAATTTATAGTACAAACCATATATTTCTACTTTCAGGACAGATAGTGGTAATTTCATTACAATGCATATTAGTAATGAGTATCACACAGTCTGTGTAGTACAGTGACATTAAGCTACAACGATCTTGTAAGGGTTAATGGCATCCGATCTAGTAGAAAAAACTACCCGCACTGTCTTTGGGATCGTGGCACGGACTTCAGCTGGATACACTCAATTAATCACCCGGGCTGCACTTTCATTAGGTTGGCAAATCTCTTCGCGGGCCGCAATTTGCACATCCCTGACATAAACCAAACCTGGTGATGTAGTTGGAGGCCGTTACAAAAAAAATGAGACCAAACTTAGATCTGAATCCCAAATAAACTGCACACAAGTAAATTAGACAAATTATTAACGAAATTCATTTATGGCAAAAAATTAAATTATGCTATCCTTCACTGGCAAATAGAACTGCATTTCTGCCATAATTATAAAGTAAAGTCATATTTTTTTAAACTGTAGGTCAAAACAATCTACTATTTAAAATATTGAATAAAAACATACTATTTTTTCAAAAATGACTTACATGAAAGAATTATTGCCACACAAACATAATTTCGCATTCGCGCCACTAGTTCTTCGCTGTTATATGCTTTTCTCCGTTCGCTAGTTAGACGAGCACTAGGGGCTGCATTTTGGAAACAAATTGCACGAAAAAAACAGATGCTGTACCTCTGATTTCAGATGTGTTAGTTTGTGACAAACTACACATGTTCAACAGCTCAAGCGGTAAATTTGTAATTTGAATTTTTATCTTAAAACTTGCCTTGTTTTAGTACAACACACTAAACATCTTACAGTAGCACTGTACTTCACTTTTATCTTTCGCAAACACGTGCAACACACTCGTGGAATATTTTTGCGTTGAAAATTATGTTAGTTTGTGATGTCATCAATAATTGGGCTCGCCCGCCGATAATTAAATTTTTAATATATTTTTTAATTATCAGAAACGCTTTTGCAGTATTATTTGTGTTAAAATGTATACTTTTTATCAGACTTGAAAATGAGATAGTATATGAAAAATCATCATGTCTGCCTTTAAGCAACATGAATCAACCACACCAAGCACATGTGTTAAAGAGTTAGTTTATGAACAATGACACGGTTCTGAATGACCCACAATTAATTAAATTCTGATACAGGAATTGTGAAAAAGTTGGAACACAGCCTGGATTTGGACATTAGAATCAGAAGCTCCTTTTTCACGTTTCTCTTTCTGAAGTTTGGTATCAGAATACAATTAATCATGAGTTTGTACCATCATTCACAATAATCTTGATATTAACCCTTTCACTACGGAAGGCGGCACACCGCCGCCTATTTTTTCATGCAAGGGACGGCAGGCGGTAGACTGCTGCCCAAGATCAGCACTAAGCACAAGCACCCAGGTCTGTGTATTTCACTTCTACGGTCATGCAAGAACATTGTAGAATGGTTTAACAACCGCGGGATTAGGCTTGCTTTACATCAAGTAATGCAAACCAGCCAGTCAGCGTCTGAAGCCAGGTGCATTCCACGATACTGCACTGTACGGTATATTACCATGCAAAATCACTTGTATATCGTTGATGAAACGTATGTTTAATTGATTGTTCTGCATTTTTACAAAATGACTGCATATTATGGATTAGTATTGTGTTTTTGTGAAAACTGATTTCTAAATATAAGTACATGCTTATTTATGATTGTCTGCAAGAGTGTGTGTGGAAAAGTGCATGTTTGTGTGCTCGCATGTGTAGAAATAAAACTAATACTTTAATATTAGTACTTAATAACAAACACCTGTTTGTTTATTTACAAGATTCTGTTTTAGTAACACACCACAAGAAGTTACTGTCACATGTACAAAAATCTATGTGGCCCAGTTAAAAAGCAACAACGTAGTGATTAAGGGTTAACATTATAGTAATTAATTGAACCCTCATCTAACTACAATATAACATAACAAACCTTTATCTCCATCTTCAGTCACACAGATCTTCACATCTGTGTCTCCACGCTCTGGATTAGATTCTTGATTACCTCCTGATGAGTTGACAACTTCTGCCAGAGATGGACATGATGTACTAAAGCGAGAATGCAAACCTTGTCCCTACATTAAACAGAAAATCGGAAATATGATTACATTACTGCTGGCAATTCAGGGAATCAAATACAATAAGCATTACAAAAGCATAACCACGTTCTGTCTTATATCTAGACTAAAACAGATTCTTCACATGTCAATTATCTGTACTAGCTCCTTCATTGAACCACAAAGTTAAACAACAAAGATATTGTGAAATATTCATTGAGAACTACCATAAATTTAGTTTTGTTTTGGCTACTTAAGTACATTTATTATTTTATATGCTTTGGCACCCCAGAATACAGCATTTTTAGTAGCAGTGCTTATTCAAGAACAGAATCTGACTCATTATCAAGTATAACTCCCTAAAATATGCCACTGAACTAATAGAGACATGTCAACCATGTTCAGATGTAAATGCATCCTCCCTCAAAGAAAGCAAACGAGCAGTATCAGCACGGTGCATAAAATTGCCCAGAGTGAGTATGAAATCCATCGATCACCTATCCAATTGCTGACCGGCTTTTGCATAACTTAAGTTCGATCGAGAAACATATGCTGTTACTATTCAGCTTACCTCAAAACTAGCTTTTACGTACAGTTTATACTTATGTACAAGTCGAATTTTTGGGAGGCAATTTTAAGGTGAAATTTTTGGGGTCGACTTATACTTACGATATGTCGCTAAAGAGTCGTCTACAATGCGAATAAGTAAAGAAATAATCCTTCATTATACACTGGACTGAAGGAACACTCATATTGACATTACCTCAGAAAATGAACAAATATAACTGTAATTTATTTTGTATGTGAAATTAAGTAAAATTTAAATATTACCGGTAAATAAACTAGCAACGGAGCACTCGATCAGAACATATTGTGCAGGTGCTGCCGCTTGTCGGCTGCTGTGGTAAGTTTTACACTGGCCTTGTATATGCGTGTTTAATTGGCAAATATTGATTACCAACTTACACGCGTATATAAAACACAACTACGCAGAGGTATTAATTTTAGTAAATTATTATTTTTTCTTCAAATGGGAAGGTGATGAGCCACAAGATGTTATTGTTGACATCATTTACTCTGGAAGATCTTAATATTTTATGGTCGACTTGTACACAGGTATTATATAAAATGATGTAATTTTTGGTCTTAAAATGCACATCGACTTATACATAAGGTCGACTTGTACACACGTAAATTCGGTAACTATAGCAAACTTTGTAATGTGGGACTATATAAGAATTTATCTGAATAAACAAATACAGAATTGAACAAAAGATGCACTCTGATACCTAAATCATAATATTTTGAAATTTTTTCCCATTTGACCATATCGCATTTGCGGTTGTAGTCAACCCCCTGAAACTTTAACTCCACAAGTTAGGCTCATTTCACATTTTCTATTTTTGTGAATTTAAATAATTGGCTGCACAAACCGGTGAAAAATCATAAAAAAAATTGGACTTACCTCTACCCTCAATAAGCGCTGATTCCGATCTCTAAGATGTTGTATACCTTCTGTAAGATCCTGCAAATGCACCAGACTGTCCTCTGCACAATAAACATATGACAATTCACTATCACTGCTGCACATTAAAACTCTTACAAACATTTATGTAATACATAAAAAATTAATGCAAACAATATTGTCTATATTGTTTATATTGCCTATAGAGACTTACGTACCAGCCGGAGAGAAAGTGTGAGCGGCTTGGCTTCATTTTAATACAGATGCAGCAAAGAGTAAATCATCTATTATTTACGAGAGAAACTGCAGCAATAAAGCAGCTAAACGAAAATTTACACCCGAAAATGTGTCACTAGCGAGAAAAGAAAATATTTACCAATGGGCAGAACTGCCTATCTCTTCCTGCAGGGCTGTTTGAAGTTTAAACAGTGAACTTTTTTGTACAAAACAGAATGACACAAACAGCAAATAAAATTAGTGCAAACATGCAGAGAGTTTGACATGTCCCTGGCTGTTAATAATGGTACAAGAACTCAAAATGTATAATTTCTTCAAAAAATGTCTTGTGCATATAAAGTGTTTAAGTTCTCACCCAATACAAACTTGTACAAGAAAAAACTCGGGCTTTGCCACAAGGCTTTCAGAGGATACGCCCCAAAATAGGTACTCCCAAAAAGGTCAGTAACCCACGACGAACCCCGATCCCATGACAAACGAGTAGTCATATTATGATATGCGGTGGTCGAAAATCGTGTTCCTGACGAAGAGCTTATTTCGTTATGGGCTCATGGACAATATGGGGAACCTCTGAAATGTGCTGCAGGCAGGTTATAAGTTCACATTTGTATATAACTTTGTACGCAGGTATGATTTATAAATTTACAAAAGTGTTCCGTTTGTATAAATATCAACAGCTTCAATTTGCTTGGTTGATTATTCACCTAAACTATTTTTGAATGGCTAAACATCAAATGCAATTGAAATTTAGGTTGTTCGTGCAAATCTATTAATTTGTGACAGCTTTTCAGTGATATTATTTTCGGCATTTTTCAGAAACATTTTAAGCTTTGCACAGAAAGCATGATAGTATCGAAATATTTATAGTGTAATTCTACTACTAGTTTTTACTAACAAGTCGTAAATTATGTTTAAAAAGAATCAGTGAACATAAACAAAGACTTAACCGCTCCACAGCAAACTGAGAAATCAAATAACGAAGTTGACAAGCATAGGGTTCCCACAGAATTTTGAAATAAATTTCCCTGACTTTTACCTTACCAAATATTGATTTTCCATGACCGAGATAAGCAGAAATTGTATTACCAGTATACACATTCAAACATTTTCGTGTATGGATATTCATACGTATAGCGATCTGTAATGTGTCGGCACAGTTGCAGTAGTGATAACAAAATTACACTAATCACATTAAACTTTCTTAATCCAATCATTACCACGAATTATAGAAAAATATGTTTTGGAAAAATATCTCTTCACGGTGAATATTTTTGCTACCCATTCCAATTTCCCTGACTTTTTGCCGCATTTTCCCTGGTTTTTGCAAATTATATTTTTCACTGACTTTTCCATGACTTTTCAGAATAGCCTGTATTTCAAGGCTTTTCCAGGATTTTCCCTGACCATGGGAACCCTACAAACATTATACTTAATGAGCACTTAAACTGTTCACGAAATTGTGGTGTGATTTGCGGTACAACCTGCAGAGAAAATGTAACGAGGAATAGACAAATTGACGTCTACTTGGAATCTGAATTAGTTTTTAGCGGCGAACGACTGATACTTGAGAAAAATGAGCAGTTCTCGTACATGAAACTCAAAAAGAAATACTGAAAGCAGCATTGCAGGTAATTGTCTGCCTGATTGGGAAATGAATAGCAACCACTCACAACAAAGAAATTTCTTGTCGCAAATAAAGCAACCAGTTTGCAGAAAACACAGGGCTTTACATCTTTGTAAAATGTGAATAAGCCAAGTGGCATGTGGTAAGCTTGAATTTACAATTGTGTCTCCAGATTACAGATGGTACAATAAGAGAAATTTTGTGAAAATTTTCAGGCATTCTTTATACATCTTAGAGATCTTGTAGATTCTTACTGGAAACCGCATTTGCTACTAGTTTCATAATATATGCAAATTTTCATTAAAATTTCTACAAATACAGTTACATAAAGTAAACATACTAGTAACATTATGTAAATCTCAAATAAATGGCAGTGAAATTGCTACAAGTTATGGGCTGTATTTAAAATCTGTGTATACTTAATCAAACTGTGCAAACTTGACTCTACAGAAAAATTACTTAGGAATCAATCAAGAAAATGTGGACACTTCTCAGCCCTTAATTCAATTACGTTTAGCATTTGCCCGTCCATTTAGAGTGAGAATCATATGATAGATTAGAATAAGTTACACTTCGATCTTTTACGAAACAAAAAACACGAAATCCGACAACTGAATTGTATGCACCACCAGCCTTGAAAAACAGCTATCATAAACAGACAGTACTTTAGCTAAGCAGAGAAATCCCCAACTGTTCCACCCACGCAGAAATCCCAGATTTATGATTTGAGGAATTATCCTGGCACGTGTAGTTACCTTAAAGAAATAAACAGTGCAGTAAAATGAGACTATAAGTGCAGCAAGCCACTGCTCCTGGAATTCAACAAACAGGATTCGAAATCCTACACTTAGATCTTCCTCACTGTGAGTATTACTGTATACTGCAAACATAAGCAGCATGAAAAGTTGAGAGAAATAGACAAAAAAAATTAGTAAAATTTAAATCGCTTCTTAGTGTATTGCTACTGCAGCACATGCTACATTTCTTCTCCTCTTTTCCTTCTTCCTATCCTTAATCTTACTATTTTTTTTCCATTCCATCATGTCTACTAACACTAACCATTCTTTCATTCACTCATTTGTGCCACCTTAACAAGTCAAGCTTTCAAGGTGCCATACAACAACTCTTTTATTTGGTTAATTTGACTTCATCAACGTTTTTTTACCTATACTGTTTTTTGTTTCAATAATATTGTATGATGATGCATTGTATAAGTATTGCTGGAGTGAAATAACTTGATTGATACGTTTGAAACACGCAAAAAGACCGACAATAAGCCGATTCCATCCCGGAACTTTGAGGAAAGATAACCAAGGAATCAGCAAAATTATCTGCAATTTTTTTGACCTGATTGGTTAGAATCAAGCAAACAAGATGACTAATGGCAAAGTTCTGACGAAGTTAGCCCACACAAATGCAATAGAAAATAAAATCTTTCTTGTCCAGTTGGATCAATTTAAACTATTTGCCGGAAGCTATGCACAACTGCAAATGTTGCGGCCAATTATCATTTGCTTTTATTGTCATAGTCACCTTTACTGTCTACGTCTAGGGAACTAGGGAATATTGCTATGATTATAGCAGAAATAAATGAAGTCGTTATTACATCCTAGCAGCTGCCGCCGTATTTGCCCGGGAGAGAGGGTTAGCGAGTAAAGATCTGGTCCAGTTTGCGGCTCAGAAAATTGTACACAGACGTAAACGGCTAACAATAGATTCGAGTCATTTCATTATTATGTTCTAGCAAGCTGTTTTAAACCAATTCTAATGCTGTTACCTTTCAAACAACAGACTAATAAAATTCTCGTAATTTCATTATTACTTTGTTATTTTGCTTTAATTAAAGGCTTCCTTATTCAACTCTAAAGTTTAATAGAAAAAAGTAATAGACAAGGTGGCTTCCACAAGTGATTTTTTTCTGCAATTTATTAATTATAAAATTTTTACAACATTTTCATAGATAGTGACTTCAGTAAAAAAGATCAGGGAGTGGAAACAGAATTCGCTGACAAAAGAGTAATTTCAATATCCAGCAAAAGTACTTCATTGAAAAGATTACCATAAGAACGGCAAACATTCTGCTGAGGGGGTTTCAATTCATATTCACCGCGTGACGACAACGGACGAAATCGTACACAAACCGACTTTTTCTCCTTGGACATAATTAAGCTTTTAAAAATTCAACAACACTACAACCCAGTTTTACGCTGAAAGTAAAATCAATAAAACGCAATAATTCCACAAACGAAAATCTAAAAACCAATGAATAAACTCGAGAATATGATCTCTTGCAGAAGAAACAAAGTGCAGACACATTACAAGTAACAATAAATAATCATAATGTCAAACAGTACTGAAATTCTGTTTCCTTTCTGTGTGACAGTTCCTGTTTTGTAATAATTTCCTTTAGTACAGCATAATGCGAGACTTCGGCGGTCGGTTTCCTGACAAATGCTTCAACGCAAACTACTGCTTGCACTCCAATTTCTGTTTGAACTGCGTAATTAGAGAGTCTAACTAGTCTCGTTGGAGCATCTCTAATAGATTTAACCCTCTACAATCCTAAAGGGATGCTAACTAGCATTTGAGGATCAGTCCAATGAGAATAGTATTTATAGAAAAAAAGTGGCTTGCAGTAAAATGTCTAAATTGTTACATTTTTCCATTAATTGATTATGACTGTGATTGCTAGAATTTTTATAAACCATTGATGGTAGTGAGTTGGAAAAAGGAGACACTGAAAAACTGTGGACTCAATGGGATTTGAACCAGAGATCTGGGATTAGTAGTCTCATGCTCTACCAGTTAAGCTACCAATCAACATGACAAAGCAGGCCTGAGATTTCCTCCTTATAGCTCGTAATTTAACAGTGCCACCTGTACCATGACAGCAGGCGGATACTTTTGGTTTCAATATTTTACTAAACTATTGTGGGAATTGCTAAACTATTGCTGCTCCACTTGATCAAAATGCTCATCGCATGTCTTCTTTGCCCAAATTTTTGTTACATTTTTTAACTGGATAATTTACGATGATTTGCATATTTACTACCCAATTTCATGGTTTTTAAAAAAATAGTTTTCTAACAGAAATTGAATATGCATAATAATAGCCGTGCGTCAAAACTATTTTTCCTAAAATGCTTTTTCCGGAATGTTAGAAATAAGCCTCACAAAATAGAATTTATTTTTAGGAAATTTCAGTGCTTCAAAAAAGCCCTTCAAAAAAATCACACTTTTTTGAAAACATATATATATATATATATATATACATATAATACTTTCATATATTATATTATATCATATCATATCATATCATATCATATCATATCATATCATATCATATCATATCATATCATATCATATCATATCATATCATATCATATCATATCATATCATATCATATCATATCATATCATATCATATCATATCATATCATATTATATTATATATATTGGTATATAATATATACAATATATATACAATACAACAACAAAGTCCCCCACTGGGCTACTGTGCTGGAACTGCTCAACTGCTACTGTTCCACTTGAGCAAAAGGCCCACCACATGGCTTCTTTGCCAAAATTTCTGTAATGGAAGTCACTAGGAAGTTACATTGATAGCAGGTCGAACAGCAATGTGCGGGCTCTTTTAAATGAGTGTTCAGCAAGTTAATCAATACAACTTATTCATTTTTTATAATTAGAGTAATATGACCCTATAGACACCAAAGTTACACATTACTGAAAAAATACCATAATGCATTGATGAGAAAATAATAAAGTTTGCAGCAATTTACCGAGAATTAGTGATCCTCTTCTCGAAGCATGTGATGTGATATTTATCGTCGGGATAGTAAAGGTATGGTTATGCTGATAACCCATTGCCTTGCCCGAACCTAACTGACCTTGATCACTGTCCATTTGATCACGTTGCTCCTGATCAACCTCCTGAGTTTCAACTGGAAAAGAAAATTAGAGACACGTGAAATGTAAAAAATGCCTCAGCTGACCCTACTGACCATAGTCATTTAAAGCCGGCATTAAAACTACAATTGTTTATTACCAAGTGCTAGTACTTTTTCTTCAAGCAAATTTAAAAACATATTCTATAACGGCAGGTTAGTTTCAAATCAGTTTCTGATAAAGTAACCATCATTGATTACGCTCTTTACTTGAATGGCTGACATCAGGTGCTTCTGTGACTCACCAGTCTTTGTCCTACCCAGAACCACAGATAAACTAAACCTCAATACTAGGGTTTTGTGACAAATTGAATGAGACAAATGTTAGTTAATTGAATAATTATATTAAAAAACATAAAAATGTGAAAAAAGAACAATGCAACGAGTCAGAAAAAATACTGTTACGAGGAAACGCAATAGCGAAGTGCTGATAGGATACCTGCCAGGTTGCAACAACCACAGCAAAAAAACTTCAAGCATGCTATTCGAATCCTGTTGGACGAAGCTGACCGCTGGCCAACTAACACAGCACTATCATTAATAGTATATTTACGACCTCCCATTAGTAAATAATTTACTATGTCTGACAGCAGTTAACAAATTGTCAGATGTTATTACAGTTGGTCAACACATTTACACACAAGGCTAGTTATATCAACTCATCTATAACTCTCAGCTACTTTAATTAATCTTTCGCAGCTATTTAGTTCATCACAAACGTTCACACCTGATATAAGTGAGAAGCGGTGCTTTCCAAATAGGTTATTTTCTGTACGAAAAGGACAAAATAAATAAATAAAACAGGGCCAAAAGTCAACGGTCCCTTCTCTTTTGTCTTTTTTCCAGCAAGTAAAAATCACAGCGACTTTTTTGATAAAAAGCCAAAACTAAATCCACAAACTGTTACCGGTAGTAGGAGTAGTTTAACACAGTTTACATCACTGCGACACAGCGGATTCACAAAAGCACGAGCAAGAAGCGGCACAATTCGGACTGGTAGGAAAATTAAATGCGAGCAACTTTGCTGTCATTAGATCAAATTTTATTAAATGGGCTTCACTTGCACATAAATGCTAAACATGAATTATCAATGCCGATGGTTTGATGAAAATATTCCGGCAGAGAAACATGGTCATAAATAAGTGAATCTGCTGAAACAAGCAGCATTTTACTCTAATGATTAAAGGAGACGTGGAAGAAGGTCACTTTGGCTGAACTAACTGTAACTTGCTGACTGAATTCACACACACTCAAGCACATTTTTACCACAAAGTTTATGCTGAAACAAAAGAATAAATTCACGTGTGCAAAACTAAAAGTATCTTGAGAATAACACACATGCTGCCTGATTACTTGCTAGAGCTACACTGGGTATCATTGCTCACAAGCAAGCAGGTATTAATGCAGCAAAACACTCATTTGCAGTCAACACCTGTGACCAATCATTCATTATTCTCCAAGTTTTATACTAGTATGGTATCCATAAGTACATTTATAAGCCTGCTTGATCACATCCAAATATCCAGGTAAGAGATATGAAGGTATTTATCTATATATATATATATGCTAGGTATATATATGCTAGGTATGAAGATATTTCCACAGGAAATTAAAAATTTGAAAATCTTTGGCAAAAAAAGCCTTATGCCATCTCTGCTTCAAGCACTTTCATCCATTAGGATAATGATGCGTTTTGCATGTTATTTAATATCACAATCAATAACCGAGATGCAAGTGTCCTGACTATAACCACATAGTCTCTGATAACAAGGAACGTCTACACAAATTTTGTCAGTTTTGCTCTCTTCCAAGATGCCACAACTTTGACAAAGATAAATTTTCTTGATTATCTGGACAAAACGATCAGAATTCCTGGACTAATGATAGTTGAAATTATCACGTGATGAACACAAAAGCTCTATTTACTCTAAACACTCAACAAAAAATGTGCAAAAGACAACGGTGTCAAAAATACTGCTCCTACATAAAAATTCAGAGTAACAATTATCAAAGAGTTAGTGAAAATTAATACGGCAATGATGCACATATTGGTCACAAATGCATTTTGAACACACACTTGTATAATTTGATTCGAATTACAACCTTAGGGCTAACATTTGGGAAACCGTTATGGTATCAATATGTTCGATGGGCAATTTAATTGTCGAATCCCTGCTTAATTTAGTAAAATGTTCAGTTTTCTGGATCATGGTGTACCTTGCATTCGGTACTACATCAATAATCCTGTGTCAGTAATCAGTACCGACCACGACAGGATCCTCGGGTAAATAAACAATGCAATGGAATTTAGCAGTAAAAAAAATTCAAAGTTGCAAACATTTTATACAACTTACTTGACACAGATTTTTCAACACTGGGCCAAGAGCGCATCTGTAAACGTCGTTTTCTCTGTGCAGCTTCCGTGACTGCTAAAGATGCTGTATTCTTGAGCATTGCAATATCACTAACTATAAAACATAGCAAAACATACACGATAATAAGAAACGTGAGCAGTAAAAGACTATTTTAGAGTGCAGTTCCTATGTGTGTGGTCTACCCATAATCTCAATATGTTTAACAGAAACTGTACAAATGCCAAATGTTATGTTATACACTATGAAGAATTTTTTTCACAATTCAATTACTGTGATTAATTTAATAAAATTCGGTTCTCTTACAAAATTTTTCATAACAACAGTAATAATTATAAGTACATAGTTACATCAGCATATGTGAAAACAAACAAACTTTAAAGGAATACAAACATAACAATATTCTGCCCAATAAAATTCCAGTACAACTTTATAATGCTCATGTAAACAGTTATATGTATTTTCGTCGTTCCAGTTTAAACAATTGTATATGTATAAACAATTATACACATTTATGACTGGGTGGCATAGCTCAATGGTAGCATGCTCGCTTACCACCAAGGAGGTCGTGGGTTCAACTCTCGACCGAGTTATACCAAAGACTTAAAAAATGGTACCGCTGGTTCTTCGACAAAGCATGCGGGTTTATTGAACTAACGTGTGGGTAATAATAATCGGGACACCTTGAAAATAAGTATTAAGTTACGTCAGATGCTATCCTTGGACTATGTCCTAAACAAAAATATTGTTAATATTCAAGATGTACAATATTGTTAAGTACATAGAAAGCAGTGCAAATTTAAATTAAAATAATTGCAACTTCACAAATTCACACAGAGTAAGTGTAATTCCATACAGATTTATTTTATGGAAGACATGTTTAGATTGCATTTGCTTACCTACAGACTTCTGAGGGTCTATTGATGAAGTCAAATTCCAAGTTCCTATGCAGGTTTTTCTTATGCTCACATCACTGTGCAAATTTCTGTTGTTCTCAGCTTCAACGGCAATTTTTTCTTTTCTACATCTGAAAGGTAAAAATCAAAAACGATTAAAACAGGATTGAGCCCGGACATTGAAGGAAATACTAACTTAGTTCATCAGCTAAATATGTGCACAAACGTGATATAATAAAAGAGAAAATGATGAGCACGTTACAAAAACAGTGGAAGACAACTTACAAAATGGAAGTAAAAAAGGATCCAAATTCAGATCAAATCCTAATCAAGGCAAAAGAATAAACACAAAAGGAAACAACCACAGTTCAAAAAACTTAGAGAGACTAAAAGCATACATCTATTTGTTGCATAAACTATACAGGCACAGCACCAGTAGCTGAGTGCTTGCTTTGCATGAATAATGTTATTATGCAGCTAAATCATTTCTGCTGACACAAAGTGGTAAATTTGTGGCTTCATACATGTTTTACTTGTCTAGAGAACTAAATCTATTTGCATTTCAACTGGAGTAATTCAACTTGGAATATCTCACTGATATTTTAGTTTCTAGTTTGGAGGCCATTGGCCAAACAACAAAACTGGACGCAGAACATTGTCATTAACTCATTATCGGCCATTTTGCAGTTTATTTCTTATGTAAAACAGAACTTCCCAATGGAGAAAGTAGGATGGTGTTGGAGCAGTGTGCTAGATATGATTCAAGAGTTTGTCATGCTATTTTCTTGCTACTGTTGCAGTTACTAAGTTGGGTTTGTTTCTTTGTTGTTGCTGTAGACAACGATGCTGCTGCTGTTGATGATGATGACGACAGCAAAGATGCTATAACTGTGTGACGGGCTTACTCACCGTGTATGTTTTATAGGGCCTTGATTGCTTAACTATTCCTTGTTTATTTCATTGTGCAGAAGATGGAGATGCATTAATTTAGAAAGGTTAACGCAAAGTCAAACGAAGTGCTGTTCAAGGAACGCTTTGTTTCCCCACAAATAATAAGCGATAAATTAGCCTGCAGCCAAGATAATTAGTAATTAACAATCAAGTTGGTTTTTGATTAGGTAGCTGTCGTCTTGTGAAAGCTGCTTAATTTGAATGTGAAGGTTTTTACGCCAGTGGCGCTGAAGCCTGAACAAACAACTCATGTAATATGGATAATTTCCGCAAGCTCTGTGTAAAGAAGAGGCTTGTGTGCACAAGATTATGACTGGCAAAATAAGTCTTCATATTCTTTACCACCCATTGTGTTTGCACAGGTTTAACATAAAGTATTACACGAGGCACACGACCGTACAACGAGTAGAAAACTACATGTGTACATTGAATAACGTTTATAATGATGGAGTTAATGTAAGCGATAAATTGGTTTATGATCATGTAGGAAATAGATAGGCATACATCATGAACTGTAAGGACGTGACCATACAACGGGCAGCAAAGCCCCATTGTTAGTATCCGGTTATGTAAGGGTTGAAAGTTACAACACCACGGAGAAGTAAACAAAGTGTATCATGACCATGCAAACAGTAACACCAGGTTACAGACGAAATATTGTGAAGTTAATAATGTGGAGGAGCAGAACCATACATAATGGATAAGGGAAATGTATATGAACAAATGGATATGAAAGTGTATGTTATTAGAACCATACATAACTGATACAGGAAAGTGTATAATGAACATGTAAAAATCGGAAAAGTACATAGTTTGTGCTACACATGGCAAAAAGTACATAGTCTGTGCTGCACATGGCAAAAAGTACATAGTGTGTGCTACACATGGCAAAAAGTACATAGTTTGTGCTACACATGGCAAAAAGTGCATAGTTTGTGCTACACATGGCAAAAAGTACATAGTTTGTGCTACACATGGCAAAAAGTACATAGTTTGTGCTACACATGGCAAAAAGTACATAGTTTGTGCTACACATAGCAAAAAGTACATAGTTTGTGCTACACATGGCAAAAAGTACATAGTTTGTGCTGCACGAAGCACATGGCAGAAAAGTACATGACTACTGCATAGTCGATGACCATGCATATATAGAAAATATAGTGTCCATTGCATAAAATACAGGCAATGTAAAGCACACAATATACACTACAAAAATGTACGTGTGAATAGTGCAAAACTACATAATTTGCATTGTAAAATGACCATACAAACTGTAATAAATGAAAGTAAGAAAACATAATATACATTGCATACAGTATAGTGTAATGCAAGAAGAAAAAAAATGCATAATTTGTATTGCATTCTGATTACATAATGTGCATTGCATGATCAAAAACAGGGACAAAAAAGAGATTAAGAAGTAGGTAAACTGTATTAGATTATTTTCATAATGCTGCAGAAGTTTAGAAAGTACAAAATGTGTATTGCATAATTTTCATACTGCTGCAGAAGTTTAGAAAGTACAAAATGAATATTGCATAATTTTCATAATGTTGCAGATTTTTAGAAAGTACAAAATGTGTACTGCATAATTTTCATAATGCTGCACAAGTTTGGAAAGTACAAAATGCGTATTGCATAATTTTCATAATGCTGCACAAGTTTAGAAAGTACAAAATGCGTATTGCATAATTTTTATAATGCTGCACAAGTTTAGAAAGTACAAAATGCGTATTGCATAATTTTCATAATGCTGCACAAGTTTAGAAAGTACAAAATGCGTATTGCATAATTTTCATAATGCTGCACAAGTTTAGAAAGTACAAAATGCGTATTGCATAATTTTTATAATGCTGCAGAAGTTTAGAAAGTACAAAATGCGTATTGCATAATTTTCATAATGCTACAGAAGTTTATAAAGTACAAAATGCGTATTGCATAATTTTCATAATGCTGCACAAGTTTAGAAAGTACAAAATGCGTATTGCATAATTTTCATAATGCTGCACAAGTTTAGAAAGCACAAAATGTGTATTGCATAATTTTCATAATGCTGCACAAGTTTAGAAAGTACAAAATGCGTATTGCATAATTTTTATAATGCTGCAGAAGTTTAGAAAGTACAAAATGCGTATTGCAGAATTTTCATAATGCTGCACAAGTTTAGAAAGTACAAAATGCGTATTGCATAATTTTTATAATGCTGCACAAGTTTAGAAAGTACAAAATGCGTATTGCAGAATTTTCATAATGCTGCAGAAGTTTAGAAACTACAAAATGCATATTGCATAATTTTCATAATGCTGCAGAAGTTTGGAAAGTACATAACATGTAAGTGTAATGCACCAAGTAGAATCCACCTTGTCCAGGGTGAAAAAGTACAAAATTATATTAAAATGTGGTTAAAAAAGCGCTGATGGTTTTGGGGCAAAATAGGACTGATTCGCAAAGAATTTCACAAATCAGAAAAAAACATGTTGTTTCAGTAAACCGTACTACGTTCTCCCCAACCCCGAGGGGAACTTATAATAAAAAAATATAATGAACGAATAACGCAAATCTCTCTCCCTCTCTCTTTCTTTCCCCCTTCCTACTCGTCTCTCCCTTTCTCTCTCACACTACATACACTCACATATACCCACACTCGCTCTCGCTGCATCAGCATCATTTGCAAGGCAATAATCCTGCAATAATGCACAAATACTCACCGTAATTACACTCGATTTTCACCACTAAACCCTAATTGATTTAATATGGCCAAGATAATGAAATCCCGACAGCAACCAACGTTCAAGGCAAAATAGCCAATTTGAAACCAGAACCTGTTACAGATTTTGATTCTGTTTTGTTTGCAAAAGCCTAAATGAAATAAAATAATTGCACACGAAACTCATAAACGCATGAGAAAGTAATTTCAGAATGCCATGGAATAATAGAGAGTAGGCCAGACACTAACTGAACCAGGTAAGCATAACATTTGTACAACTAGTGCTCAACTAGTCTAATACATATACATGACATAACATAAATACACATGTATATATATTAGCCTGAACAGTGACGTCATACAGTTTTCTGATAATTCCTCTGCATTGAATTGAACTTAATAGAAAATTATTTTTTCTCCAATTTACAAATGTACAGTAGCCACTTCCAGTCTGAAAGGGTGCAATAGATGAAATATATACAGGTAAATAGGGCCTAATTGTTAGTAATAAGTGAAAAGAATAGAGGATAGCAAGATGACCAAAAGGTCATCAAGTCAGCCATCCGTTTATAATGCTAAAATTATGTGATCACAGGCAGCGCTAGTGAGTAATGAGGTACAGAGAATAAATTAATTTAACCAGCTTGATTTACTAAATTAGTAATTTCTAAACAAAAACTGGGGTAATTAACACATTTTTTTATGTATATTTGCAGTTAAGTTGATAAATGAATGTGTGATTTAACAATATTCTAATTATTTACATTACAGTGACAGAAAAAAGCACTTGGTATATCTTAAGCAACGATATGCGATCCTTAGTAATATTCTACAAATTATCAAAACAAAAAGAAAATATAAATGTCAACATTCATGCGTTTAGGGCTGTGTGAATGACTGAATGAAATTCCTGCTTTCTCTTCCTCACTTTTAGTGTCTCTCTCTATCTTACTGCATCATTTGGAAGGCGATAGTTTCACAATAATTCACATACAGGCTCAAATTTACAATTCCCCACACACAAGAAATTAGTTCGTAAAGCAGATTGGGGTTAGGGTTAGGACTGCGGTATTTAAATTGTGTTGGGAATTGTGAACTCCTTGCCACATATAATATTCGTGATATCTATATGTAAATATGATAATATAATGTAAGTGTGTAAATACGTGTGACAATATAGCAATGACTCGTGATTACTGTGAATATACCAAAACCTCTACGTAACAGTAGCACAGATAGTTTAATATTTTGTTAACCGTTATAAACCATAATTGTGCTCATACGCCAAAGTTTATTTTCCAAAAGCTTTTGCAGCTGCTGCCGCAGTAAAAAGCATCGGCTGTTTTGGATGCTTAGTTTATCTTGCAAAAAAACTTTGATGTTGAGACAAAAATTCTGAAAACATCAAAAGGCTCATTGAACTTCTCTTTACAATCAAGCACATGCTCGCTTAATAACGAGATCAGGTTTAGGACAAGATTTAGCTATCGTTTTTACACGATACATTGACAAGATAGCAATGAGAGCATAGTAATTTTTTATGCAATTGCGAAATTTCTGAACTAATTCATAAATAGTGAAAGCTCAGCTTTTTGATAAAACGAGACAATAATCAGTAATGTGGAAATGATCAGTGTAAAAATTTTGAAGTGAGTACTTGAGCTTCACAATATAATCAGAGTAAAAAAATAAAGCACAAAAAACCCTCCACTTACATAAAGCTTCGTCTTGAAATTGTATACCACTTACATACTGCCCTTTTGCATACAGGGCTTGAGTTGGCAGTAAAGATGCATAGAACTTGTAAATTTAAACTCCCGCGATAACCGCTAGGCGCAGTCATTTTGATGGTAGATCATTTGAAACAAGTTTAGATAACATTGTGAAAACAAAGTTTGAAAAAATAATCAGAGCATTAGTAGCACGCATGTTACTAACTAAGTAAAATTTTAGATTACTGTATCTTTTCAATAAGATTAAAAATACGTTTTAGGTTAGTGAGTGGTGCACCCTGGAGGGTAAGCCAGCGCCACATTTTACCAATTAGCATGAACATTTTAAATTATTATTTCTAGTTACACAAGTCTTTCCAACTACTAAGTAATATAGATTTGCATAAAAAGTTTTTTGGGACATGATTTAACATTGCCTTTTCTTCCCCTGATTGGCGTTTGTATAGGTGATGTAATTGCGAGGTCGGAACAGTATTGCAGGAGATTTAAAATGAAAAGAAACAAAAATTCCTTTCAACGTGAGAACACTATGAACATAAAATTGCTGTAAAGTCATAATTTTTTAAGGCGATTTTTCTGAAACCTACTTTAGGTATCACTTTTCTTGTCATTTTTTAAGGTAAAAATAACAGTCAGTACAAATAACAATGTTTTAAGAATTCGTCTTCCCCGTCACCAAAAAAGAGTTTAAGAAGTGGATTCAACTGAATGCCGGTACCAAAAAACTTTGCTGATATTACCATCAAACTCTTAATTCAAAAAAGTTTCATTTACGTACACATCAGTTCAGACAGAGTATAAACAGAGTGTGTATATACTTCACATAACGTTGATCTCTCCTTTAAGATTATAATGTATATTAGCAGACAAAGCAAGTGTAAGCATTTTGGACCAATTAACATTAACAGTAGTTAAGCAAAGTGTCAACATTCTAGGAAAATGAAAACCAAAACATGACGAGATTTGAAAAAAGTGGTCTTCTCGTCAAAGCGAGGGGGGAAGAAAAAGTAAAAAGAGAAACTGGGACTTATTAATAAAAGGAAGTAACTGTATCAATTTCTTTACTGGTCTGTTTATTCATTACCTATTTGACTTCTGGTAACTACTAAATTAGTGCATAATAGGCTTTGTATACATAAACTGGCATTATGACTTTGATTAATTAATACTAGTATAATGTTAATGTTACTAACATCTAATTAGAGGTGCCTGACTGGGTGACTGTATGGTCGTTCCGTCACCTCTGCTCATATTTATCTGCATAATATGCACTAACATCTTAATTGCTGTATTAAGTTTAAGAAGCTAAATAAATTTACTATTACTATCGTGGTTGGCAAGGAGTGCTAGCTGTATCGTTAAGTCATAGTATAGATATATTGAGAAAATACTGGATGTTGACTAGGCACTTCTTGCACACGTACCACTGCTATACCTCACATAATTGTTTGCTATCTGAGCACTGCACTGTTGACTTCAAAATGCCACATTCACATTCAGCACTTTACGAATGATCAAAATACTTCTAGGTTCTTTGGTAATGTTTACATTGCACACACGTCTACAGACGTCTAAACAGAAATCCAAGAAATCTAGATTGGCATAAACAGAACACACGCATAGAGCAAAAACTATCGCCTGTCAAATGACTTCTCAATTACTAAAAACCCCTTCTGCGCGACCTTCTGTTCAGACTGGGAACTTGTTTACGTCATCTCTCAGTGGCAGTCTGATCACTCATTGCATTTATTACCATCACGCACGGGCATAATACACGCCTGGTTATTAAATGATTCCTGTCACAAAATCGACCATTAGACACTGCTTACTGAGCACTAGCCGAACGCATTATTAACCTTATAACCACATCTAAACTTATTATGGTGATGCATTCAGACTAAATTTGTTATCTATTCAGGGTTCCATAGAATTTTAAAATAAACTTTCCCAACTTTTCTATGACTTTTCACTGACCAAATATTGATTTTCCATGACCAAGATAAGCAAAAATTGCATTACCAGTACACATATTCGAACATTTTTGTGTATGGACATTCATACCTATACTGATATATAATGTGTTGGCCATTCATTATTTCTGGAACAAAAATCGAAACTGGGAGCCTGCCATAGCAAAATTTTATTTGAACACGAATCACTGAAAAATAAGTTTGGAAAAATATTGGTTCACGGTGATTATTTTTGCAACCATTTCCAATTTAATTATCCATATTTGGCAAATGTTTGGCAGATATTTGGCGGCCTTGTCAAGTTCCCTGACTTTTCACCCGATTTTCATCATTTTCCCTGACTTTTTATGAAATTATCCTTTTCCCTGACTTTTCCATTACTTTTCAGGAGAACTGGAAGAATTAACAATAATTCCTTGTATAAAATTTCAGAAAAAACATGTTATATGAGTTTCATGAAACTGTTATAGTCCAACAGCCCGTAGCAAAATAACCTCCTGACCAAGAACATGATTTTTGACCGCCGCATGTCACAGGTATGATTGTGACATTCTACAAATGACTACCCTATTGTCATAGGAGCGGGGATTGCAAGGTGACACCCCAAAATAGATACCCCCAAAAAGGCCTATAACCTCCTCATCACGAATATGATTTTCGACCACTGCTTATCGTAGATATGAGTCCGGCATTCCACAAATGACTACCCGCTTGTCACAGGCTTTCAAAGACTGCGCGGCTGCATGCCCCAAAATAGGAACCCACAAAAAGCAATGCTCACATGACAAACGGATAGTCATTTGCGGAATACCAGACTCATATCTACGATACGCAGTGGTTGACAATCATGTTGCCGATGAGGAGGTTATTTCGACGCGGGCTCTTGCACTATTATGTCATCCGTCCTCAAAAACCATCAAACGTTGATTTTCAGGATTTAGAACGCAGCCTTTTTAATGAACATTTTGCGTTACGGTTTTTCCTGCAAGCTGAAAAATGATACTCAAATACAAAATTTTATTCCCAGAAAATTTCCCAATATTAAAGATTTGTTTAAAATGAACCACAGCTGCTCAGGATCTAAACCATATACTTGCTTTTCATCCAGGTTGACATTTTATTAGGCATTCCAATGGGATAGGGGATTCATTTACTTTGGCTAATTAACTCGGAACAGGCGGCAATCAACAACACCCGGGGATGGATAACAGCGCGATAATAAATAGTTCTAGGCGGATTAAATGAACAGCATGGTAGAAAATTCATCTACTCAACTGATTGTTCACAACTCGGCGTGTCTAGAAAAGTTTTATAATTACATTCCGTTAAGCCACAGTACAGCCAGAATAAACTGTTTCTGGTAAAATAATCACAGTGATTATATCTCGTGTCTACGAATAAAAAGACCACAATTAAAAAACAAGGAAAGGCAGAATGTTTCAAATTGTCACAGTAGTTTTATTTACGTGAACAATACTATGTAATTACCAGAACTACAAAACTAATTTTGGGGGAGTTCTTTTGTTTATATTATTATCACATAAAAACATGCTTGTACCAGTTTTAGTGTCATATCTTTTTATGTGGAAAAAATTAATAATTCCTTGTGATTTTTTTTCTTTTTTTATTCACCTGAAGAAGAATCACAATAGTAGTTTCAAACGTTATGCCCTTTCTATTCATTTCCCTTTCTTTTTAGTTGTAGGATTTTTTTATTATTTGTCACTGTTCTTGTCATCAGCAATTAATCAGTGTTATCTACTGCCTGTCTAGATGACACGACACGAAGGAAAGGAGAGAGGAAAGACAAAGAGAGAGAGAGAGAGAGAGAGAGAGGGAGGGAGGGAGCGAGGGAGGGAGAGAGGGAGAGAGAGAGAGAGAGAGAGAGAGAGAGAGAGAGAGAGAGAGAGAGAGAGAGAGAGAGAGAGAGAGAGAGAGAGAGAGAGATTCTGAGAACACTGTATCGCCATGAGTTGGAAAGATGAAGAAGTGCATGACGTACATTTTAAAAGTCGGCCAAAAGTTTAAAGCTGCATGATTTTATCAGTTCATTGTAGAAGGCAGCAAAAGTTTCATACACACTTTTGTCCATATTAAATTGGAGGAAATGATACTGTATAGATTGGTAACATGTTTTTGCAAACAAAGCTGGGGAATTTTCGGACTAGTTGATTTTTAACATGATTTAATTATTAATAAATATGTTTATTTACCTGTGCATAAGAGATGCTAATTCCACTAGACCAGCTTGGAAGGCAATATCCTCGGCTAGCAAACCATTCTTATTCTTTACATTAAGCACACTCTGTACACCAGGGAGAGACAATAGATGTTGTATTAGCTGCTGTAATCCTAAGCTTGCAGCAAAATGAAGCAACGTGGTAATTCCATGTTCTAAAGTAAAATAATTAGTTGTTATTACCAAAGTCTTTAATTAACACATGGTTAAGCAACAGATCAGCTACTTAAAGGAAAACCGGATGATTGTATAAACACGAGTTCGGAATAAAGAATGCTCTAAAATATTGAAAACTACAATAGCGGTTTTTTAAATCAAAGCTTAGATTAAATAATAATTACCTCGGATACTCAAATTTCGTTAAACTTTCAAAGCTACGCGCGGTTCAGCGAATCTACTAAGATTGGCAGTGGCGCCTTTTTGCCACGTGCGCGTGGCCGAGAAATAGAAGGCGGTACCGTGATAAACCATGATCATGAACTGCTGTGTTAGTTTCATGACATCATATGATGTAAAGCCCATTTTTCGTGACATCATGCGTTTAAGCAGTACTGTAACACCTATGCAAATGTGCTTCACGCGCAAGGGAAGATGCCTGCCATTGCACAAACTGTGGTTAGTTTCTAACGTAAGCAATAGCTGTGTTCGGTTGCCGCTAATTAACTTTCTAAGCTAATTATTCAAATATAAGGAACAATTGTTAACTTTTATAGGCAAGAAAATGTATATTTTGGACAGTAAATTAAAATGAGATTGAGTCTAAACAATCGTCTTCCTTAAACACACATAATAATAGGCTATCATTCTGTACTATCATTTTTTCTGTATTATCTTCTGTATCATTTATTTTTGTTTGATATTCTGCATTATCATTATTATGCATCACGTACAAAAATTGTAATATAAGATAATATGTAAGTTGAACATATTAATCGATTAGACAGAAGCCTTTCATGAACTGAAGTTTAGATATAGCGATTTAACCAAAATGCTATCAATGCATTTTGCATTTAGATATAGGCATTGAATTCAAGTATTATGGTTAAATTTTATATATCGACACTTTTAAATACAGTGGTTAGACGAATGAAGTTTTATTTTATTCCATTTCTCTGACATAACTGACACTGGGAAAGATTTTTTCTCTATAATGGTGTAGTTTGTGTTCAGTGTTTGGAACCAAGTCTAAAAGTTCTAATATGAAATGCAGTGTATGTGGTATCTACTGCCCTTTCTGACCACCTAGGGTGATGCAATGCACGTTTGGTACTTGGCACTGGTCCTAAATATTCCACATGCCAATTTCACCAGTAAAACTACCAGTTACACGCCATCAACCATCTTCATGTTCACTCTGGACAGCATTCCTCAATCAATGAGCGAACTGCCCACGATCACCTGACTGATTGCTCGGGACCGCCAGGAATGTACACAGGGTTTCAACTGCAGAATAATTAAACTGGTTTCACCATCAACTGACCTAGTTATATTTACATTCGGTGAAGTCCAGAAATAGCTTAGTTGTTAATGAGGGGGAGTCGGTTGCATAAACAAAAGCTAGTTATAGTCTGATGACAAGCGCAAATAATAGCACACTAATAGTCCAAAGACAGCATATTTGCACACCCTTGAAAAGGCATGTAAATTCAAGTTGTTCATTCGTTGATTCCTTGCGCTAAAATGTGTTTTGACAGCAGTGGGTAATCATCAGACGCGAGAGCAGCTCCAATCTGTATGTCACACTCAGTTCACAATATAAAGCTGGCAAACATAAAATGTTACTAATCCCTTTTGAAATAAAATTAGAAGCAATTACAACATAACAATAAAAAGTCCCAAGTGCATTCTGACTGATGCAAAAATGTCACCTAGCTGAACAGTTCACCATATAATGCAGGCAAACATAAAATGTTACTAAGCCTTTTTGAAATAAAATAAGAAACAATTATAACAGAACAATAAAAAGTCCCAAGTACATTCTGAGAGACGTGAAAATGTTACCTAGCTGTACAAAAAGGGAGGTCAATTCATTTAAAACCTAAAAACAAATTGTACTTTGCACAAACACCACAAATAATTACAATAAGTACAATAATATTTAATGTTAAGTAAACAGTATTTTCCAAACAAAGAATATTAATTTAAAAAAAATTGCTTATTAGTATTTGTATGAAAAGTGCATTATGATGTGCCCTATTGTTGACGAATAATATAATCAAAATCACACTCACGTGTACATTACATCATATATACCTCCTCCTACAAAACAGACGACGATTTTTTGTAATAAACTTTTTACACCCAGAAGTTTTTATCAAGTCCTTAAAACTACATCATCAACAAATAATTGTAGACCACTATTCCATCTCTATCTATAATATTCATTATGTTATTATCTCAATATTCACTTTGTCGTCATCATCATCATCATCATCATCTTCGTCATCATTAATGTGATCATCCTAATCATTATCATGGTAATCGTCATCATCATCGTCGTCGTCATCATCGTTAGCGTCTTCATCATCATCAACAACATCACCATCATCATCGTGCTGATGTTTACCAGCATGAATGGCTGGAACCCATAACGGACTAAGATTTGTATTGACTAGGAATAATCACAATTCACAAAAAATTATCGTCTGTTAAAATGTTGATCAAGCTGAACTTTTTTCACCTTTTCCCATATTCTTCATCATAAATTTTAGGTTTGTTACTAATCAGCTTGTAGTAAATGTTATATGATAATAAATAAGATAATAAATCAAATGAAACAAAGAGGTCCTTAAAACTACACGAGTTTTAACACGTGGAAACTATTAAAAACTACCTGTATCGATTATGATTTTAAACAATAGTATGACAATTCGTGTTTTTTTGTATGAAATCAGCAACTAAAGCACTGTATTAGCGTCTGGGAAGAACAGTCTGCAGTACTTGTTCTGACGGCATTTAACTTGAATTTGAAACGAGTGCCGAATGGCATTTCTACTGGCTATAAATCTGCTTTAAATAGCAAGGAATGTAATTATGTTACTCAGCGTTGCAAAAAAGAATTAGGTGATATCTATGCATCGTAAAATAAGCACCAACAGCGGCAGTATCAGCAGCTTAACAGTAGCCGCACACGGTAAAAAAATTTCCTGCAGCATATCTTCTGACGCAAATTGCAGAAGGGACCTCAACCGAGTTCAACTCTAGGTCCCTAAGACTTGGAAAGGTAAGAACTATCTCAGATAAACGTTTCACAACACGGCAGCTTTTGTACGAAGCAAACATTGTCACCGGTAACCTCAACAAACAATAATTAGTAGATGATGTGGCTAAAACTATTGCTCGCGGTTGGTCTCTTTTGGTTTTGTCTTTTTGTTACACGCTCGTACGCTGAGACAGAAAATTAAAGCAAAATATCCAATCTTACACTGCAGGTCAAAACAATCTACTCTTTAAAATATTGATAGGAAACATACTATTTTTTTCCACATAATTGCCACAATCACAATTTCGCATTCACGCCACGAGTTTTTCGCTGTTACATGCATTTCGCCATTCGCTAGTTAGACGGGCACTAGCGCCTGCATTTCGGAAAAGCATTGCACCAAAAACAGGTGCTGTGCTGTACCTCTCAGTTCATATGTGTTAGTTTGTGACGAACTACACACGTTCGGTAGCTCATGCGGGAGCACAGCAGTAAATTTGAAATTTAAGTTTTTATCTTAAAACTTGCCATATTTTAGTACAACACACTGAATATCTTACAGTATCACTGTACTTCAATTTTCGCTTTCGTAAACATGTGCAACACGCTCGCGGAACATTTTTGCGGTTGAAAATTATGTTAGTTTGTGATGACATCAATAGTTGGGCTCGCCCGCCGTCAATCAAGATTTTAATCTAATATTTAGTTATCAGAAACGCTTTTGCAGTATTAATTGTGTTAAAATGCATACTTTTTATCAGACTTGAAAATGGGGTATATGAAAACTCATCCTGTCTTCCTTTAAGCGTGTTTAATAGAAATCAATGTGTGACAAATTTGCTAAAACAACGTTTATCAAACTGGCAGACGAACAAAAAAATATTTAAAATCTGTCTCAATCAACGAAACAGAGATTTTGCATTGTGTTCGTTCTGTATGAAGCAACGGGAGTATTATTATTATCATTATCATCATCACCACCACCCCCACCACCACCACCACCACCATCATCATCATCATCATCATCATCATCATCATCATTAGAGATTCGATTTGCCGAACAACACGACTGTAAACCCAGCTTGGATTTTCCACAGATAACATCTTATTGTTTGCTGATGGTTCTGAAATACAGCAGTTGAAACTCTATAGACATACTGCGTTCAGTCGCTATAACCAAAAAATGCATTTTCATCTTTGGGGAGAATAAAGGTGCAGAAGAGCAGCATGGAAGCCACGAAGGTCACACAACTGTCTCAAAACTCAAGTCAATCTTAACAAGCAAGAATCCCTAATTTTAAACAGTGATGTTCAAAGAGACGTGCGAGGGACTAACCGAGTGGTGCACTTAGTAGCTAAAGTTAAGCAAACCCGAGGCTGGTCAGTGAATGGATGCGTGACTGCTGGGCTCGATATTTGCTCTTAGCAGTTTCAATCACTAAACTCATTCTCCAAACGTGGCTGAGACAGGTCTATCAGCTCAGTGTCTCATCTTACAGGATTGCCTTGAAAATGAGCCAGATTCTAGACGCTCTACAAGCACTAATATTAAGTATGCTAAGGTAATGAATGATGAATTCCAGCTTACACAGCATCAAACTGTCGAAAAATAAAACAAAAGGAACACAAGTTACATACAGTACCACAAAACTACATTGAATTTTTTTGTGCAATATCACGTTTTAGGTTTCACGGATCCACTCAGAAAATGAACTCGCCCATTACCTTATAATTAAGATTATACTAGCTCTTCTGCTTTCGCATATTTGTGTCAGGAATGCGCACACGCACACGTGGCCATAAGCATCAGTGTAAATCAATAAAAATCAACACTCATAAAAAGTTTTAATGTATGTCTGCCTCAAGTCATCAGCCAAGAACTGAGATAACCTTGCACACTTGGCTAACACATTACCGTAACCTACAAAAACCCAAGAGCTACTAATGCATGCAAAGTTATAAGCCGCAGTGCAATTATAAATTCACGAATAAATGGACTGAATAATAATAATAACCTCTGGCAAGAAATTCACTCAGTTACCCATTTTATATAATAAAAAAATAAAAGTAGAATACTTGAATTTAAAATACACGTGTTTGATAAAGAAATTTTCGAATTTTCTACACAGAAGGAAATCAAACCGAGGCAAGCAGGTTGGTGTATTTTTTTCACTTGAAAGTTCGTAGTAATAGTAGTGGTGTTGGTGGTGATGGTGATGGTGGTGGCGGTGGTGGTGGCAGCGGCGGCAGCAGCAGTTATTAATTATTTATTCGTTCTACATATATGTATACAGCGCCGGATTATGACCTTTTGGGACCCCAAGGCTAATGAATTTGTGAGGCCCTTCCGACGAAGCCACGCTGTAACTCGCATCCATCTTCAATATTTTTTTTACTCCTGATATATTTTTCTAATAAGTTTATTGCAAATTCTTTAAATAAGCTAGAATAGCTATCTTTTGTTTGTCAGTAAATATAGTCTTTAATATATACCATTATTTTACTATCTGTTGCAAACCAAATTAGCATAAATTTCAACACAACTGTAGTGAAAAAACAGATTTTTTATCAAGGGTTACCAAAGCTTGAGGGGCCCTAGACTGCAGCCTATACTACCCTATAGGATAGTCCAGCCTTGTATGTATGTATGTATGTATGTATGTATGTATGTATGTATGTATGTATGTATGTATATGTATGAAACAAAACTAAGATTGTATATATATATATATATACAATCTTAGTTTTGTTTCAAGGAGATTCTAGCGAACACTCACTTTCCAATTCTTGTTAGTTTAAAGCTGAAAGGACACAATTCATTAGTGGCAGGTAAGGAGTACACAGATTTCACAAAATTTATGAAAATAGGCTAAGATGGACAGAACAATAACTAAGGTTGAGAAGTCACAAAAATCGGATTCAGATTTGCCAGTTTTCACATTGTCGATTAGCCCGATGATTTTTATGCGTCAGTAGAAATTAAAGTAAACAATGCGGCACAAGAAACTCAATGGTTGCTATGGAGTTCGGTGTCTTCATCTCAGGATTTAAATTATCCAACTATTATCAAAAAGTGTTATTGTACAAAATGAAGTTTAAAGGAAATGAGCGAACGTTATCGAACAACGAAAAGACGTGTTCCCAGGTCAGTCAAAAACTTAATGTCCCGAGGTCGCCTCGCATCGAACGGCGACGTCAAACGGCCCCAAGTCTCCTGCAAACGCAAACCTACACCAGAGAGTTTTACTTTTCATTTCCCGAAGCATGAAACGGCCGGCCCCGGGGAGTTTCTTCGCCGTTGCTAATTGCCCAGTTTGTAAACAAGTTGAGAATCCCATGGAGGCAGTAGTTGCCAGGAGGTGTCAACGCGAACATTCTTGTCACGAAATCCATCTTTCCTGGGATATTTACATATGGAAAGGCCTTGATGCAGAGCTTAGGGGACTGGGTATGAGCAATACACTTAATTTTGCATGATGTGTGTGCATAGCCTACGGAAACCATAAGTAGGAAAACACGGAGCAACGTATTTGAGTTGGATGGAAAGCGTATAAATTACAAAGCCGTTGACGTTCTGGGACAATCAGTAAAACCGGGTAAGCATTGATATAAATGTATGAGCCAGGCCTAACTACTTAAAATTCTGTTTTCTAAACTACTGACAGAGTAGGGTAAATGGTGCTGCACAACAGGCCTGCATTTAAAAAACTTAATAGTTGCAAATACCGATGATATCAAATTACCAACACTTCAGTGTTGCTGTATTCAAAACTTTATATTGATAGATATGATAAACTCTCTTGATATTAGTAGTAAAATTCTAACTCTTAGAAATTCGATCAAACAGAATATTAAATTATGATGTTCATTTTCAGCCAAACCGAATGCATTTTTATTGCGAAATTAAAATAAAAAAATTAAACACTTAGATTTCAAGAACTTACATTTTTACGAAATGTACGATAAGTACTTATCAAATATACACGACAAACGTTAGCACACGACGTTCCGAATTATTAACACTGCGTATTTTGTTTTACACACCAGAAAGGCAGAAGAGCGTCTGTATTTGGAAAAGCACAAAAATGCACAGTACGTAACCCCCACACAGTCCAATTAGTCGTTTCACAGATTCACACAACTTCACTAACTCTACTAGTTTATCAAACTAAAGCTGACAGACAAGTTTGACGAAAGAAATTAACGTCTTAATACTGATTTCACCAGTACCATAGCCAGTAACTGAACAGTAAATACACGAGCGTATTCAGTTGCTAATCATAACAATCCAACAAGCGCACACGGCTAATAAATCATGTTAAAGCAGCTAAACCATTACACAGAGAGCTAGGAATCCTCGCAGCAACTCATCTGCGCAAGCAGCGTTTGATTGAAATTATAGCTTCCAATTACGGCTCACATAGAACTGATCAGCGTGCTTCCATGACAACGATCATCACGCGACAACCTTATTCTGTTCTTAAAGCAACATAACAATCCATTTACAGCTAGCATTTAGTTAAAGCTGTTTCCCAACTAATAACTTACATGTAAAATGAAAAAGAAAATTATAAAGTAAAATAAACGCAACAGGAGTGAGAAGGGAGCAAAACAAAAACTAAAAAAAAATAGCTAAATTATAATTACAGTAAATCTATAACAATAATTAAGTGCTTCTCTCTCTCTCTCTCTCTCCTCTCTCTCTCTCTCTCTCTCTCTCTCTCTCTCTCTCTCCCTCTCTCTCTCTGCATATTAATAATAATAATAATAATATTAATAATAATAATAATATTAATAATCAATAATAATGTATTATCATAAATGTTTTCATTTTACAGGTGATAGATATTACTGTATGGCGTTCAGGAATTTCTAAACAAGCTGCAAACAGAATGCCTGTCACATGGAATAATGTTCATAGAAAAATTCACATGTATCCACGTCGCAGTGTAAATACTACAGTACTTTAGGATGCGTTTCCATTCCATGAAATAACAGGAACAGCAACAACAACAACAGCAACAACGACGACGACGACAACAACCACAACAACAACAACAACAACAACGACAACAACAACAATAATATTAAAATATATTTCATAAAGCGCACTTATTTCATAAAGTGCTTTCAATCGTGCTGCACAGTAAAACTGCATAGTTACAGATGCACAATTAAGAAAATATATTTCTTAACACTAATAAAATTTATTTAAAAACTTTGCACAAAACATACAAAATTAATCACTTACTGGAAAGAAATCATAACAAAAATAGGTGGTTATTGAAGTCTATAACAGTCGGAACTGATCAGAGAAGTGTGTAATATCTTGTAAAGAAAAATATTCGGGGAAACGTTGCCGATGTTCATCATTTAGTCTTAATGAACACTTCAACAGCTTAATCTATATTGCATTATTATCACACTTAATTGCCATTAGATTTCGGCTCTGCGCAGCTACCGTCACCACATGCGGATATCTGAGCACCATGAAAATGTCAAAATGCACGTTATCTTTGACCTGCAAACTGCAATTACTGTTGGTTGAATTGGATTCGAGATAGGCAGAAAACGAATTTTTCAAAGGAAGCAAGACATCACTTGTTTGATCTACAGTTAATTTCGAAAACCTCCTGAATTTTGCAAACAAAGCAGTTTAAATTCAACAAGTTATAACTAAATAACTTATCCAGATGACCTATGTGTCCAAAAACCCTAATGTCTAAATAATCTGTGTGCCCAAACAAGCTATTTGAATTGAACTAAAATTGAATTAAACTCAATGCTTGTTGACTTGCTTCACCTAAAACCTAAACACTTCGCTATCCAGCCAAGTGATCACAACAAACAAGGAACAGCCCGAGTCCGGCGAACACTTCAATCGGGCACTTGAATGCAATTTTGCAGATAATCTGAGGAAGAAAGCTCACTTTATTGCTGACGTCACTTAGTAGGGATTGAATAGAGCGGCTGGATTAAACATCCCGGAATAGGCAGCCTGCAGGGATAGTGCAAGTGATTTAACACTGAATGAAAATTCTAAACGCCTTTCCATTCTATGCATCTACAACACACTTGTTTAAAAAACAATCTAAAATGTTTTAATGGCTGACAGCAAAAACGAGGTAGATTTCTAATTACGCGTAAAGCTATAAAGTTAAATCTCAAACATATCTACACACAGAACTGACAAAACTGTTACATCAGTTTTTGCTTAACCTGTAGACATTAATCACGTCTAGCGTTTTATAAAAACAACATTTTACCTGAATCAAAACTTAAGTCTGCTTCTCTTGAAAGGAAGCTTCTCTGCGACTACAGAAGGTTATCAGTAAAACACACCTTTAGTTATAATAAAGTCGTTTCCTCTTTGCTGTTTCTCGAACGGCCAACACAAAATATAAATCATAATGGGTTCTCTAATGTGAAAAGGCTGTTAAAACTGAATATAATTCTCAATGGTTATAAAAACTTCACAGCCGCAATTTTTGAAACTGTCTTGAAGATTCTACTTGACAAGCTGCAGTATGACTATGACTATGACTAACTAAGAATTTTTATTTCCACACATCAAAAAATACAATACCAAACAGATAAATAAATTTAAAATAATAAAATTTGAGTAGTGCGAGGTGAGTGCATGACCAAACGGTCATTAAAACATTCACCTTACTCAAACGAAAAAATGATTATAATTGTACATGCTTCTGTAGATAACTTAATAATGTAAATAAGGATAAAGTAAATAATGTTATAATAGCAATGGTGTAAAAGCAATAAAACTGAAAGTTGAGAAAGGAAAACATAATATGTAAATACGACATCGAGTGAGTCCTAAAAACTGAAATACTTTAAATAGTTACGAATTTGAATTATATGCTTATCTGTCAATGCAGCAACAAGCAGTAATAACTACATATTTATATGATAATGTATACTGGTAATTGCACATAATAGTACCATAATGATCCTTTAAACCTGTCAGTAAGAATGGGGGACTTCATAATATTAAAAATCAATATACACAGTATATATATATCGATATGTATATATATATATATATCTATAGATATATATAGATATAGATATATCATTAATTGCATTATAGTCACACAAGTAATGCTTCAAACTATAATGCAAGCAACAATTTATATAGATATCATGCCATGTCAATTTTATTATGAAATTACTGCAACTATCAACTATGTATATCATGTTATCATAATGTATTTTGCTATATTGTATTGTTGTTTAGTGTTTTCATAATAAAATTTAAAAAAATTCGCAATATATATATATATATATCACACGTAGTATATTTTTCAGTGAAGTTCAAATATTATTGGCAGCATCACTTTATATAATGATAGCCACAGGCAGCACAGCCAACAAGCAATTAAGCACACAGAGTCAAGATATTTAGAGTTAAAATCACAAAAATTTTCTAGTTGCAGAACTACTGAAGTCAATACCCGTGTTAATGAAAAGGGAAGATAAGTGACTCGGATATAAGCCACACAATATTCTACATTTCGTAGTGTTAAAAGCTAGAAAAAGTTGGTTTAATATGGATCGTAACATGTAATGCAGGTTACTTAAAACCTTACCAAATTATCCGTTATAAAGTAATCGCAACTTTACCAATATATCAAAGCCTTACCTATTATGGAATTCTTGAAATCACTGCACTAATTTTGCATTTTTTAATTTTTCCATAAGAGCTTTCACACGTTGGGATTACATTTTAACATTTTACCAGTTTAAGCTTGAATTGTGAAACAATACAAGTAAAGTCCCTAAACTAAAACGAAACCCTGGACTTATTACTGAGAAAAGATGCAGCATATTTACAGGGTTCCCACAGAATTTTAAGATAAATTTCCCCGACGTTTTCATGACTTTTTCCTGACCAAATATTGATTTTCCATGACCAAGGTAAGCAGAAATTGCATTACCAGTATATATATTCAAACATTTTTGTGTATGGACATTCATACATATATATATATATTGGTAGGCCGTCGTCAAACGACGGATCCGGCCCCACAGACAGACACAAAATACAGAGAGATATTACAGTAGGAAATAAAATAAGTGAGTCATGAAAGTCCGTCGAGTCACTGCACATTATTCTTACGCCGACGCCTCTTTTCTTTGAGATCTTCTATTCGTAGATGCTCAAAGTTGATCACTGCTCTCTTGCAGAGCACTCTCCACTGAGTTCTGTCACTCGCCAGGGTCTCGAAGTTTTCTTTTTGGATGTTGCATTGATTCAGGGTATCCTTCAGCTGGTCTTTGTAACGCTTAAAGGGCCTACCGACCCTCCTTGCCCCTACTGCCAACTCACCAAACAGGAGAGTCCGAGGAATACGGTCCTCACCCATCCGGGACACATGACCAGACCAGCGGAGCCGTGCCACAAATATGTGGGATTCAATGCCCCAGGCATTACAGCGACCCAAGACTTCCGTGTTAGGCACTCTGTCCTGCGAGCGAATGCCAGCTATCCGACGTAAACAGCGCATATGGAAACTGTCAAGCTTCTTGACCTGTTTGCGGTACAGTGTCCAGGTTTCGCAGTTGTAAAGTAGCACCGGTAGAATGGCTGCCTTGTAAACTGCCATCTTCGTTGCTAGGCGGACATCCCGGGTATTCCACAGTCTTCCTGACAGGCCCCCGAAGGTTGCTGCAGCCTTGCCAATTCTGGTGGTTATATCACAATCACTAGAGCAATCATTTGTCACTGTGCCTCCCAGGTAACTGAACCGATCCACGACCTTTAGAGTTTCATCTCCGATCGTTATAGCAGGTGCTGTAGGAGTTGTACCAGGTCTAGGCTGCACTAAAACTTCTGTCTTCTTCACAGACACAGTCAGACCGAAACGGGTGGCTGATAAAGCGAAGTTGTCCATCAAAAATTGTGCATCCTCCATGGAATGACTGGCAAGTGCACAGTCATCAGCATACAGCAGTTCTCTTATCAAGGTGTAACACACCATCGTTCGCGCCTTGAAGCGGCGCAGGTTGAATACGCCGCCATCGTACCGAAACCTGACCTCGACACCCCGATAGCACTCGTTGTAGGCATCGCGTATTACTGCAGCAATGACTATTCCAAAAAGCAGTGGGGCTAGTACACATCCCTGCTTAACACCGTTGTTGACTGCAAACGGAGAGGATTCCTGGTGCCCATCCACAATACGAGCCTGCATGCCATCATGAAAAGAGCGTATTATGTTGACAATTTTTGAGGGACATCCTGTCCGACACAGAAGTCTCCAAAGTCCCTCCCTGCTGACTGAATCAAACGCTTTTGTTAAATCCACGAATATCAAGTAGAGGTCCCGATGTTGCTCCCTACACTTTTCTTGCAACTGCCACACAGCGAAGATCATGTCAACAGTACCACGGTTTGCCCTGTATCCACACTGGCTTTCTGGGTGGAATTGCTCAGCGAGAGAACTAATGCGCCGTATAATTACTTGAGCCAGAATCTTTCCAGCAATACTCAACAGCGATATTCCCCTGTGGTTGTTGCAATCTGCGCGATCGCCTTTCCGCTTGTATAGATGGATGATCGTAGCATCTTTGAAGTCCTGCGGCACAGTCTCAGCCTCCCAAATGGTATTGAAAAGCTTGAAAAGCCTTTCGACAAGAAGCGGACCACCATACTTGAAGATTTCAGGGCTAATGCCATCTGCACCAGGGGCTTTTCCACATTTCATAGCCTTGATCGCAGCTTTCACCTCTTCCAACTGAATCGGCACAGCCAGTTCCTCCATTGTTGGTTGTTGCGGCACGTTAATGATGACATCATCGTCGATGATAGAAGGATGTTTCCAAATCTGCTCGAAATGTTCAGCCCATCTCTGGACAATAGCAGTTGGTTCCGTGAAAAGCGTGTTACCATCTATTGACAAAACAGCCATGGATCCATTGAAACTAGGACCATGTGCAGTCTTCAGCTCTTGATAGAAGGCACGAGTATCATGCCGGTCGGCAGCATCCTGAAGTCTTATGGCTCGATCGACCCACCAAGCATCTTTCATCTTTCTAATCCTCGCCTGTGCAACAGACCTGGCTTGATGGTAGCCGTCTTTCTTTGCTTGGCAATTTTTATCTTTCACCCAGTCCAGATGTTTCTCGTGCAGATTGGATAGTATGCCATGAATCTCCTGATCGTTGTGGTCAAACCAGTCGTTTTTGTCCCTACGACGTTTCCCAAGTGCTGCTGCAGCACTTTCATATGTAGTGGTTTTCAAAAGTTCCCACTCTTCCTCTACATTGCCTGCTATGGTGTCCAGCATCTCACTCTGTGCTTGGAATTGCGTGGATATCTTCTGCTCCAACAACATACGATGTGCGGGCAGCTTCAGCTTCGATAAGTCAAGTCGTGGTGCTCTTGCAGACTTTGCGCGAACCTTTGGGGGAACTTGTAGGGCTGTCTTCACCTTGACCAGCCGGTGGTCAGACCAGGCAGTGGTGCAACGAACTGCTCTAGTGAGGTGCACATCACGTCGGTCCCTCTGCCGCACAATCACATAGTCCAAAACATGCCAATGTTTTGATCTGGCATGCATCCAGGTTGTTTTGAAGGCATCCTTCTGCTGAAACAATGTGTTTGTGATCACAAGCCTGTGGGCAGCACAGAGACTCAGGAGCAATGTGCCATTCGAATTTTCAGCGCCGATGCCATGATGGCCAATCACATTCTCCCAGGCAGCAGAGTTTCGTCCTACGCGTGCGTTAAAGTCCCCCAGAAGAAGGATCTTGTCACCTGAGGGGATGGTTGTGATGGTCCTGGACAGCAGATCATAGAATTCCTCTTTAGCCTCATCCGGGTAAGACATCGTCGGGGCATATACACTGAGTAACGTTACAAAATGACCATTTGAGAGCCGGACTCGCATTGTCATAAGCCTTTCAGTGATACCTTTCGGAAGACTGACCAGGTGTTGCACAAGCTTTGTTCGCACAGCAAAGCCGACTCCTGCTTGACGTGGTTGCTCCTGTGGCCTTCCGATCCAAAAGAAGGTGTAACCTGCCCCATCTTCTGACAGTTGGGACTCTTCCTCAAGACGCGTTTCACTGAGCGCTGCAAAGTCCACACCTTGTTCATTGAGAACCCTAGCCACGATTGCCGTTCTTCTCTCAATAGACTGTTCACTATCGATCAGTGTACGGACATTCCATGCTCCAAAAGTGTAACAGTGTTTTCGTGTTTTTCGACCGCAAGATTTGAGTAACCAGCTGACAGCGGCTTGCCAGCAGGTTGAAGAGGGACAAGCTTCTTTAGGTCACCTTTTCCAGACCCTTCCCCGAATTGGGGGGAGCTGGCTCTCCGTGAAAACGGCAGCTCCGACGCTCCAGCAGGACCGAACACTGCAGTTGTCCCGGGTCTACAGTGAACGACCATCACACTGGTGCCGCCTACGTGTAAGTTTGCTGCTAAGGGCTCCCAGCAATACTCTTTGCCTGCCCCCACCGCCGCACACTCATCGCCGCAGGACTGGAAATTTTTGATTGGTTGACTGTGGGACAACCTGCACAGATATGAGAAAGGTGGGTTTGTGCAGCGCCCACCCCACTCTCTCCTTCCGGCACGACATAATAGGCAGGTCCCAAATTGAGCACATGTCCATCACGAACCGGAGCATTTGGTCCCAGAGCCTACATTAGTGATGCCATCCACAAGCTGATGATTATAATGCATAAAAATTCAAAAGGTTTTCTTAAGTTTTCTTTTGAATGAGTAACTTAAAAATGGCAAAAATAAATACTATTCAGTAATTGTGCCGTAATTAGCTGTAAGAAGTAACACAAGATTAAGCAATATGCTGTTAAAATGAAATCTCAGCACCATTTTCTTGAATACGATAAAAATGTGCAGTTAAAACGCACCTATGCCAAACGTTTCTGTCATTCCAATTTCGCAAACGAGAATTCTCACAAACATATTTACAAATTAATACTGTTACTGTTTCCTGTTCCTCTTTACTTTGTTATTTTTTGTTTCTAACGAGCTCCGTTGGTAAATAGGTCCCAGTAGATATCACATTTTGTATAACGTAAGAGGAAAAAAGTAATCACTTGTAAGGGTGTTTGTGCGGCAAGCTTTCAGGAAAACGAAAACACCTGCTAACGAGTCTCACTGGGTAGTGGATTTTACAAAGCAAAAGAAAACAGAAACAGCAATCGTTTGTAAATAGGTGCCAAGATTTCCGGCATGCAAAATGAAAATGACAAAAACCGGACTACTAATGTAAAATTAATCTATTAATCAATAGTTTTGACCACTGATATTGACATTAATAAGACACGTATATAAGGCACAAGTTGTGCAAACCAAAACTAAAACAATTCAAAGAATAAATTCCATCCATTTCTCAGTCGTTCTGACTTTCTGTTAGCTTGTCTGTCTGTCAGTTGTTCTGACTGCTCAACTGTCTGTCTAATTACACTGAAGAAATTAACAGCTATTTCTTACAAAATGCTCAGAGACTTTCAATTCCTATCGTACATTATACATCATACAGTACAGTAAAACTGAGAAGTTGAATTCAGGTTCTTTCCGCATGAATTCCTTTCACTTGCATAGCAAAACGAAAATTCACCAAAAATCGGAAAACCAGAAACGGAAAGAAAGTTCGGAATCCTGAAGGTTAGGGCTAGCACAGTTAGTATCAGCGAATAAAAAGTAAATGAAATTTTCTTCAACAAAAGAATCGTTGAATTACAAAAAACGAGCGAAAGCATGACAACGCGACATGCGTCTTCGTTAAGGGAAATAGCACGCAAGTCGACGAGTTTATTTACGTTGAGAATTTGATATCTACTCCATTCGCTACTTGTGAGGCGACTGTTTAAACGCTTTCGTGAGCCGTCGCTTGAGTTCTCCCGGAAATCTTTCGTAGCACTTCTTGCACACGGGTTTCAGATCCATCTCGTAAAACTTTGTTTTTGGACCCATCTTTTGGTCGCAGATAGAGCACGCGAAGTGCTGCGTACACCAACTTTTGTTGAGTGCTTGAAAAACGTCTCCGGTAACCACGCAATCGCACACGAAACACACGTTGCCAAACAGCTGATGATAATGAGTCTCGCAGTATGCTAAACCCTTCTTCTCGTAATGGCGGCTACCGTAGAACGGCTTCTCGCATTTGGCGCACACAAAATGCTCGACATGCCAATTCTTGCCCAATGCTGTGACCACCCTCTCTTCTATGGGTCGCCGACAAGCACCACATATAGGAATGCCCATCTTATCGTGGCATCTAAGGCAGTAGAGCTCCCCGTCTTTCTCTCTGGCGTCAATGTTTAATTCTTGGCTACAGTTTTTACAATTAAAATGATATGGATGATAAGCCTCGCCCCTAAATTTAATGTGACCTTCCTCAATGATGGCATGGCACTTGTGGCAGACGTATTTTCCCATTCCGGAAGCCTTCTCCTTCGCGTTGCACTCCCGACAAAGGGCGCGGTTGGCATTTCGGACGAAGCCTGTATCGGCCAGCACGATGCCGCACAGTTCGCACTTGAAGCACTCCGGATGCCAGTTGTTGTTCATGGCTTTGATCACACGACCGATGACAAAATTATTGCAACTTCCGCAGCATGGAGCAAACAGAACGTGGAAGTCGTGTTCGCAGTACTTCCGGCCTTCAAACTCATAAAATATTCCTTCCGGAAATGGCTGGAAACACTGAGCACAAACAAAGCATTTGGTATGCCATACTTCGCCACCAGAGTTCACTATCTGTTCGTGCACCCCGAACCCTTCTCCACAACGTGCACACGCTGCGTTGCCTAGCGACATGGTGATGCCAAAGAAAAGAAACAAAATAAAACGCTGTACTCAGAAGGGAACGCTGTGAATCACTTCTAAACGCTTGATACCAACGCATAGCACGCACCCTACAAAACATTAAAACAGGCTTGATTGCCGGACGGAGTGCCCCTAACATATAACAAATAAGCAACTTAACAACAAACAAACAACAATAAACGATGTTCAGTAATTTGACCCGTGGAAATGTTGAGTGCAAAATAATATTCAAATGCAGATTAAAAATGGACCCTCAACCACAAATCTTCACCTTAGAAAAGCCTTGCAAGCTCGCATCAGAACACACATTTATGCTGTCACATTCTTTATGCAGTTTTTTAATCCACATTTGCAGTAAATTTAGAATTTTGTTCCATCTGTTTGAGCGACAAAACCCAGGAGATAAAGACAAATCTTAGTAAAGAATTAAACTTTCGGGTTGCGGAATTCCTGGCCAGCATATCTTGCTGCACTGCCCAGCTCTTCTTCGATACGCAGAAGCTGATTGTACTTGGCTAATCTTTCAGATCGACAAGGTGCTCCAGTCTTGATCTGACCAGTTCCCAGTCCAACAACCAGGTCAGCAATAAAGCTGTCCTCAGTTTCACCTGAACGGTGGGACACCATGACACCCCAACCATTATCACGGGAGAGTTTGCAAGCCTGGATTGACTCAGTAACCGATCCAATCTGGTTGACCTTCAACAGCAGACAGTTGCAAGCTTTCTTGTCAATGGCTGTCTGAACACGTTTAGGGTTAGTGACAGTCAAGTCATCACCAACTAACTGTATGCCAATAGTAGCAAGCAATGCAGTCCATGATTCCCAGTCATCCTGATCGAATGCGTCTTCTACTGAGACGATTGGATATTCCTTACATATACTGATATATAATGTGTCCCCCAATCACTATTTTTGGACAGAAGTCGGAACTGGGAGCCTGCCATAGCAAAATTTTATTTCAGCACGAATCACTAAAAATATTTTTGGAAAAATATCGGTTCACAGTGATTATTTTTGCAACGCTTTCCAACTTCCCCTCATCTTTCGCCCCATTTTCATCATTTTCCCTGACTACTTTCTACGAAATACCGTATTTTCCCATGTATAAGAGACCCTTGTGTATAAGAGACCCCTTCAATTTTTAGGCAAAAATTCTGGAAAAAAGTTTTTTGATAATGAATAACTTTATTCATCATAGAAATCATTAAATTCCTCATCACTCTCATCAAAAATATCAACTGGAGTCAGACCTTCAGCAATTCCAGCCAGTTCATCATCAGAGGAGTCACTCTGCTCAAAAATGGCATTGTCCTCTTTTGACATTTAAAAAAATAAAAACTTACCCGGTACATTAATTTTATCATTAGAATTTAGCCATGGAGAAGATTTATTGAAAGGAAACTATAATTATCATTAGTGTCACAATTTATGCATCTTATTGAAAAGACTTACTCCCATGTATAAGAGACCCCCTATTTTTAAAGTGAAAATTCTGAGCAAAAAAGGGTCTCTTATACACGGGAAAATACGGTAATCTTTTCCCTGACTTTCCAGGATAGCCTGTATTGTCAAGTATTTCCCTGACCATGGGAACCATGTATTTGTTGATTTCCAGGCACTGCATATTTTCAAAAGTAATGCGAAATTGCAGAGTGTACTAAAGACTATGAAAAACAATGACAGTTGAAAATCAGAAAAGGGCTGCAGCAAATTTGCATCCTCAGATTGAAACAAATTCACAAATGTACTATACAGTACAAGATAAGGTAAGTAAGTGGTCTTCAGCAATAACCAGATTTGGCCGGACCTGAAGGGAGGGGATAAACTGGACTTCTGCATGGAAACCTGGTGAACAATGTAAACTGTTGATGACCACTTGCCACATCACAGCGGTTCTTCTAATTGGGCTTTTCAGCTTGTTATTTACCGAAATAACCGTGTTAATTACCGAAAGATACTTTCAAAATTAGAGTGCGTGGACGAAGACGTGCCTTACATACTTACATATAAAATTTCCAAGACTTGTCCTCTGAGATATTCCCAGTCAATACATACATGTACTATAACTCGACAGGGCACAATGTACACAGCTCTTATCCTCTCCAAACCACAAACAGAGTACAAAATTTGCAGCAAACACAGAAAACTACAAAACTTAAAGATAATCGGCATAAAAATGTGTCATGGCATAGACAGTTAATAAAAAACAAGGAACACTCACCCTCATGAATACTGAATCCTTTTCCAGAAATCCCATCTAATGTTTGAAAAACTGTCACCAACTTCTCGTCTAGTTGATGCGTCTGCAAATCGGGAGGCAGAGAAAACTTGTTGGATTTTAATGTTTCCACATCTTCGATGACGCTAGGATTGTCAATGGCCTCTGCCAGGTAAAAAGCCAGGTGTGCGATTGAATCATAGAAGAAACTAAATGTATCTCGGCCCTGAATCTTACGAGGTTGTTCTCCATCTTCATGCAGGTAAGCCGATAGCGTCACATTTTCCTCGCGATGATTAGCTGCAAAATTCATAAACATAATCACTCGTGCAATTTTAAAGAGATTACCTTTCCATTTCAAAATTACGAAAAAATTACATCAATACTGCTTGCACAGACTAAATGACTGTGGGCTACAAATTTAGTCTGAAATTAAAGACAGTCCGAGATTTTATTGTCTAGAAGAACATTGAAAGCATTGACAAACTCAATGAAATGCTTCCTTCTTTCTTTCATTCTCTTATGTATTCTGTATGGCAAAATATTCTGACTTGCAGAAATGAATTTGTACTTATGTGCAATAAATATATTGGGATGTACTATAGACATTAAACAGCAGGTCCTGCTACACCTACAATTGGACTTTTCTTTACATACCACAGGCAGTTTTAGAAAATGAATGCAAGGTAATATTTTTATAATCAAAAAGTCAGGTATTGCCAAGTTATGTGCTACCCAATACAAAAGTATAAGTCAGTGACTTAGAAAAAGAATTACAGATTATAGCACGAGGCTTTTAACTATTGATAAAGGTGAACTAACATCATACAAAATTTACATACCAAAAATGCAAGGTATGACCATTATCTTGTGATGTGAGCTATGAATAAACTACATCATGTTTGTTTAATGACATTTTTAAGCTTAAATACACATATCAGAATACATAATACAGCTTTGCATAAATTAAAATTGCTAATAATTAGTAAATTGAATTGCTAAATAACTGAAAAGAATTTGTGGAAATGAACAAGTATGTGTGTTTGTTTCAATTCGCCTTACTGGTGTTACCATCATCTGGAAAAAGCAGCTTCCACAAAGCAGGAAGATGATGAACTGTAGGTGTGAAGAAAGCAGAACGAGTGGGCACAGACTTCAATATCCAGAAATCCTGCCATGGTTCTAGATTTTCGGGTATCACAGCAACGACAGAGGCATAGGCCCATTCAACAAGTTTGTCCATATTTGAGTTCGGAAACCAAAGACGTCAGTTCTTACTTATTAACCAAAAATACTCGACTGAAAGCAAAAATCACTTTTTTGACAGTTTTGTTCCCTTTCCCATCATGTCAAATGCATCTTTGGCATTTCAAATTTTGACTCTGTTTTTGCGCATCGTTAGTCAGCTTTGGCTGTTAAAATACTGTTTGTTAATTGTCATGTTGCTGTATCAGCTGCTTTCTCAGCTTATCTTGTGTAGATCAACTCACTAAATCACTAAATGGTTTAACTGGGTACGTCTTGCTATAGTTTCCTCCAACCATTAATATTTTCTCTTACTATTCCATAAAGTGCAATCATGTTTAGAAATGCAAACTTTCAGTATGTAAGGAACTTCGTCAATACAGTTTCAAAATGCCCACCATAACTCACAGAACATGCCTATCATATAAAAAATATATTGATGAATTGTCTGCATTTGCTTCGTTCACTTCTGAATTTTTCAGCTGATCACTGGAGTTTGCAATAACTCGACTTTTAAGCTTGTCCATATTTCATTTGACAGATTTTTCTTTCTCCATGAAAAGATTAGTGTTTTTCCAATAGATCGACACTATAAACAACTAACAAACAATAGAAACTAATTAACAGGCTTGGGCTAGCAGTGCTCAATTGATGTTCACTAACTATGACCGGTAGAGCACCAGCACAGCCTGCTCTTAGCCAACACACAAAACAAACAACAATGCATCTAGCCAATCATTTCACCTTTTTATACTTGCCCAGATGTGTCGTGTCATTAACTTACCTGTTGGATTTCATCGTGTTGTAAGATTTTACGTGTTTGCAGGTGACGTGGAAGCAGAGTGCATAGTAATCAATATCAGTTTTTCCCCCCAGTAGAGAAAACATTTGATGTTCAGTAACAAGTTGCTCAAGCATGTTAGTAGCAGTTAAACTGGGAAAGGGGATTGACATGGGATAATCTACGTAGAACTGGTTATATAATGATAATGTAAACAGTGGACAAGTGCATGCAGTGTGAGGAAATGAATGAAAAATCTAGGTGGTGCTAATGCAAACGCTTACAAAACAATAAGCTAAGGTCTTGAAGACAAATTTGGGAATTTAATCTCAGACTGGAAAATAAGAGACATCCTAACAGTGTGGTAACTTGTAAATGTATATGAAAATGATTTAGAATCTAATCTCACTACAACTAAAAACAATGCCTGTATACACTTACTTTTCTTCTGACAAGACTTGAAAACTTGGACCTTGTCTAAATTCTAACCACATGAAACAAGTGGAAAATGAAGTATTTTTGCGTCAGTCGCAATCAACATTCATGGTAGTCATAATTAGACAATTGTTACACAATTAAACATATTGTTGAATATGTTGGGAACTTACACAATGCAGTTGCTGAGCATTTTTTAGAAAGTCAAAGAGTATTCTAAAAGAACTTACTTTTTGTGATTATTATTTCACGTGATTAGTTCCCAAATGACAAAGTAGCATCCGTCACTGAAGAAGTTATTAAGAGATTAATCGGACTAATCACGATTACAACCACGTATAAATCGATTTATTCGACGACTGAACAGTAATTCAATTAATCGAGAGCAAAATATACATGTTACACACTGACTAAAAAGGAGTATGTTAGCACAAATAAACCGAATCATCGTGTTTTTTCTCCATTTTTCTCATCATCTGCAATGCACACAATTGTGAACCACAGTGTTGCAAACTCAGGGCCCCAAATTCGTTGAGATGTGACGTGTGTACTGGCATAGTCATAGAGTAGTTAAAGAAAAAGCAGGTATGTGCCTATAAAAATAGTTCCCGAGTACGAAAATGGCAGCCAACGATGAAGCTGTGAACATAGCTGGAACACTAAAAATCGTCTCAAAAGATTAATTGTGATATCGAATTACAAGAACGAGATTATAATCGAATTACAAAATTGCCCATCACTAGAAGTTACTAGACAAAGTTTAGTTTTCAAGGTCTAAAAACCATCCTAAAAACTCTTTCAGGTGAGCAGCCTTTCTCAGGTGAGTTGTCAGTTGTCAATCAAGGATAGTAACACAAGTCTGCACTAAAATTGAGCAATAGTTTCAAATTGGCAATTAGCATCCTTATATGAAACAATTTACAACAGGATCACCAAATGAATAAGATGAACATATTAGTTCTCACATTACTATTTACTATGCGAGAAGTAAATTATTCTATTTACTCTTTTTTTATTTTATGTGAACAGTGTCACTCACAGCAACTTTCCTATTTTTACAAATTTGTTGAATAAAAGCAAATTATTCAGTTTTTCAGCTTGAGACAACAAGTATGACCGAAATAAACAGGGCTGCTAGGCATGAAAATCGTGAATTGTCTTCTAAGAATAATTTGAAGGCCCTTATCAGGCTGCCTGATCTAAGCATATTCAGTAGGCTCTAGTCTGCCCTAAATAAAATCCTTAAATCAAAGACTGGGTGCTGCAAGTCAACAACAAGTCAAACTGAATCAATTGATAAGAAACATACCGTGTGTACCACACAGTTTATGACACAGATGGAAAACATGCTACAGCACTTGCCAAAAGGAGAAAAAGAGGGAGAAAGAGAAAAAGGCAAAGAGGGCAATCAGAGAGCGCGGGAGAGAGAGAGAGAACAAGAAACAGGGGGGAGAGAGAGAAATGGACTAACAGCTAACTACTCATTCTAGTGATTCTATGTGAATGTAAAACTCGATCATGTAAAAATAACACTGAACAACATAAAAACACGACGAAAACATAAAATTTCGCCGTAAACACATTTCTGGGTTAGCTCATTTTATTGTCGAAACTGGAAACCGTAAGTGAAGTGAGAAGTCGACAACATTCTGACTTGCGAAAACAAACAAGACACTGGATCCATTTTTATGGCAGATCAATTGCACACAAAGATGCTGTAGACAAATATGCATACGTTTGTTTACATTCCAGACCTAATAAGCCTCAAACTCAGCTTTGCTGAATATACTGTCTGAAAAAATCTTCAGTGTGAATTGCTTTACTACTAGTAAACAATTTTGAGGTTGTTAACATACAAAAAACAGCTCTTTTTATTTTAGAATTACTTGTTCCAAGCTGGTCCACTTGCACTTACAAAAAAAGACTAAGAATCTACTTTATCTATCTAACGAAATCCATTCTTAAGATTCAAGATGTGCACCTTACTTTCACACATGAAAAGAACGCTACTGGGAAAAAACTCACAAACAAAAATGTCAACTGAACTTATAATTTCAAGAGACTAAGTTCGCACATGAAGCACTCCATTTTGAAAAAATGTTTTGTTGGAATTATGCACAAAGCAAAGAAATTAAGCAATAAGAAATACCTAGATTGAATCCTAAGAGTAAACATTTGAGTAGTTAGCCATAATCGTATTAAGGACAAGTGGATACACAGAAACTACTAATTTGCTAAATAAATTTGTACATACAATTTTCACAATTAATTAACTTAAGCAATACTGCATTCAAAGAGGAAGTACTTTGACACATTCTTCTACATTATCTTCAGTGATATTATTCCCGAGCTGTGAATGTTTAGCTTGTCAATATAGCACAATGTTGCCGAATTTGTTTAACGGTAACTGTAACTGTTAGATAAACAGAAAGCAAAACTGTTTGTTACAAAAAAACATGTTCCACATTTTAAATCAGTAGATGGCATGCTTGATATTGAAATAAAAACTTACCGCTGCTTTTCGTTTTGCTCCTTGCGTGTTGATACATGAATGATCTGATGAAATGATCAACAACGTACCCAACAACAACCACAACCAACGCCGCCTCCCAAAACGATACAACAAAATGCCACAGAAGACACATGTTATCTTGCAGTCGTGGCAGATTTGTAAGATGGATTTAAACTAAACTATGCCGAGTTCCTAATAAAAACTAAATTTAAAGAGGAAATCGGCAAAACACCCACTCAGCATTTCATTATGCAAGCCATTTAACTTACTGACACACAAGTTGCAAGCCATCCTATATCTGGGGCTAATACATTCACAAATAAATAAACTAGTTGATGTCATAAAAACAGAGGAATACACAGACTGTTATTGTGAAAAACTGGCACACATCCTGCTACCGAACCGCATAATCAAGTAAAGTCCTGGTAACAGTCAGACTCCAAAAACATGCTGCTGCTGTTACATGCTATATGTGGAAATGTTAGCAATGCACTACTTTTAAAATATTGTGCTTTTTTATAAAAGTATATATATATATGTGTGTGTGTGTGAAACCGATAAAATTTCACTAAAGTTGCTGCCTAAAAAATGTTCGCGTCAGAAGAGTACAAGTCACCAGAACAGCTTCACTTACAAATGAAGATGCAAATATGCCATTAACAGGACCAAAATATTGCAACTACGAACCGGAAGTAACGACCACGCTACTCAGAAACTGTTACATACGTTAGTGGCATGCAACTATAAGAGCAAGTGTGGACAGATCACTTGCCACATGGTCCAGCAAAAGCGCCAAGGTCCACGTTCAAAGAAAAAGAGGATCATTGATGAACGTTATTCTCATAAATAAAAATGTGTGGTGATTCTCTCGGTGATCTGTTTGAAAACACTGACTGAATAACACCAACATTATCATCTTGAATAACTTCAGTTTCAAGCACCAAACAGTACCTCCGAATAAACGCACTCCATACAAAAAGCCTAAACTGTAGGCCCAACAAAATGTGTACATCCAACACAATTTTTGAACAATAAAGAAGCTTCACATTAGAACAAAAGTATCAGTCTAGTCAAACTAGTCAGACTTGTGTTCCTACTCTTCACTAACATTAGCAGAACAAGGATGAGTCAACATTTAACCAGTTATGTCAGCAATCTGTTCCCATGAATCTGCTTACTATAAACAATGACAAAAAGCAATTGGTGCAAAGTAAAAAAATCAATACCAAGTTTTGTAAGCTGTCTGGTTCTTCACCCCGCGGTACATAGTTTCACGGGTGATGTTTACAACTCGGGGATCTAACCGTGATGTAACAGACTTTTGACAGAAGACGAAAACAAATAACATTTCACCAGCCAGTAAATAAAAACTAAAGAAATAAAAAAATGACTGTAAATTGTAAATTAAACCTAAAAATACTTTTCAACTACTGTCGAGCAATTCAATTTAGCCTTTTATAATTATTTGTATTTGCATTTTTAAAAATATGCATTTCTTTAAAGTGTTTGAAATGAAGCCAGCCTGCGTCGTGTGACCTAAGCTTTAGTAGTATACGCCACCTGTCAATCACACTTGTTTTTTACACCTAGATTTTTTTGTTGCCGCCATGCTAATCATGCCGTTTGGTGATACCCGAATTGCTTTGTTTGTTTTGTTATAATTTAACAGTCATTAGTCGTATTTTCAAACCAAAGTTGTAAACAGTAAATGTTAAGTCGCCGTCTACTTTAATAATTAGTTAATAATTTAAAATCTTCAGAAATTGCTAATCATAAAGTAATAATTTGGGTTTCAGTCTTTTTAAATCAATTTTTTTCACTTTCTCTAAATAGAAATAATCTTTAGCACGTTTTTAAGCACTTTTTGTGACCTGTTGCTTTAATAAATCACAGGTTTATTGCAGAGTTCAATGCTGATTTTACCATTTCTTTGCCTGGACTGGGCGTAATCACAACTACCACTGCATAAACTAAATTTCCTAGTAAAATAAACTAATAACACTCTTTATACTGAACTGCAAATATTAAAATAAATAGTATAATATTCAATAAATCTGCGGAACCTTACCTGGAATCACAGCCTGTAGTGCACAGGTTTCATTAACTTTGCGAACACCTGTAACGTGTCTCAAATGTTCTCCTTCATACACCAGAAATACATTGTTTTCTGCAGGTAGAAGAATTTCCTTAGAAAACTGAACTTCAATTGTTTCTCCACCCTAAAAGCATCAGAATAGGAAAAACTCGATCACCTACATCAGATGAGGATTTTTTTTGTACCATTTGTATCTTCAGTAATAATTTGTATCACCGTTTTTTTGTATAAAAATGTGCTTTGTAAAAAAATGTGCTATACTGATGTGCCAGATACTAGCTATATATAATGTAAACATCTGAAAAGGTATACTGGGCAATTAAATAGAAGGAGCTAGTTAAAGATGTATTGTAGATGAGAAAATATGTGATATTTAGCATTGGTTTGTATGTACTCTGGGAAGATATGTAATTGCATATAATAATAATAATAAAATACATGAACTTGAAACTAGATTGGCAATATTTACATGCCCTACTAAGTGGTTGACATTATTCTAAGAAGTACAGCAACACAGTTCTTGAAATATGTCTTATAGGCATTTAATACTTTTGTCCCATTAAATTTTTAATACCTCGTTCGGGTTCAAAATTTGCACTAGCTCATCTACATTATACAAGCTTAGTTTGACTAACGGAATTGAAGCCTTGGCAGGAAAAATTCCAAGCCCTACCAGGAGAAATGTAATGAACTAATAAAAATGAAAAACACTAAGGTCAAATTTTGAAAAGCAGAGTTATTATTTTTTCTTTTGCAGTTTGTTCTCATGTTTTATCAGAAAAACTTATTTGAAAATGGTTTACTGGCTTGCTTTTAACTATATTCAGGAAATGTTGTCCTAAACAAGCATAAGTAAGGCCTAACTAAAATCCAAGCTCAAGTTTCAAATCATAACAAATTATGGCAAAGTTAAAAAACTCAAGTTCAATACTTACATACACTGGTGCCTCAACTGGAAAAAATGTAACAAAGCAGGTCTCTGTAAAAACATCAAAAATACTTGTAATAAATTTTTTGCAAACGTTTATTGAAATTAGAAAAGATTGTTAGAACTTTTTAACGAACTTAGAATACTTTGAAGACACCTGGCTAAATTACTGGCCTAGTTCCTAAAAGTGATCAAACAATAAGCTTCCAAACATTCTCAGCAGTCAGTAGCAGCTAATCATTTAACCTGTAGCCACATACAGTTTTTTAGAATAAAAAATGCTTAAAATTAGTCTATTGCCAATGACAAGAACAGTCTTAATTATTTTAAGACAAAACTCCCATAGTTAAAGCAATGAAAAGCACAATGTTTCAAACCGCCATTGCTGTTCATCATCAGAAACAAGAAATGTCTTTTTTCTTTTTCTGTCACCTGATGATAAACCACAGAAGCGGATATTATATGCGTGCTTGCATAGCAAAATCGTCCTTCAGTCGGCCATTAAGCTTTTCTAGTTATTCACATATCCTGACTCTCTATTTCACGAGGATCATTTTGATACCAAGCTCATCGCTCTATGCTATTTCTGAGCTGAGATAATCCACGTTGAAGTTGAAGTGCAGGCTTTGCACTGAAAAATGTAATCCTGAGAAAAACACTGTTAAAGTTAGCGAATGTTTTTTGTTGCATTTCTACAAAACACCTAGCAAGCGCATGAACTGGTGGTTGCTACGGACTTTGCGAGAATACATTGAAATTACGTTTAAATCCAGCAGATGGCTCTTCCTTATGAAGATCTGTACTTGGCAACAGAGAAAAACTGAAGCAAAATGATTGCTTCCATGAGCTTCAATCGAAGAGTGAAAATATAAGTTTTTCACAATTGCATTACTAGTCTCTAGACAGAAAAGCGGGAAGAGGGTTAAAAAATTTGATTTTTGGTATTTTTTGAACATTTTCTTGATAATTTGTTGCTAGAATATAAAGCCCAATAAATTTAGCGTTTGTTTTTACAAAAAAGAAAAAATTAACATTTGCTTAAATTTTTTGCTCCTTCTACTTTGAAGCATCATAACATAGCTTTAACTACACCGACTTACAGATGGTTTTGGCTTGCAAGCAGACATATTCTCTCATATTGATACAACATACAAGCTGCAATATATAATATGTAAACACAAAGAAAATCAGCGTGTTAACAATAATGACTTGAATCGAAAAAACATTAAGAAGTGTATATTAAAATTACTTACTGTCTGTAGAGACTTCGCTCATTGCATGAGTTTCTCAATCATTGTAAAAACTGTTCCATATGGTCAATACCCAGGTGCACACATCAGTTCATTCTGGCACGGATCTTTCCTGGGAACTGGAAAATTAAAGAGCAACACATTTAACTATCACATTTTAATTTCAAATGAAACCACAGAAACAAGGCATACTTACTCTTACCAGCAGTTCTAATTCTACCAGCAGTTTTTCTTGACTTTTTTATCATGTGACCAATATATTTTTGTGAAACAATACAATCAAACCTCTTTATAAAGCCAAGTGCGGCACACCACTAAATTGGGCATTATAGCAAGACTGGCCATAGGGTACAGGCAAAGTTTACCAAACATCAGTATCAAGAGTGATGGTTTTATTGCACTGTGTCCATAATTAAAGAATTTTTTAATTTTTTAATTACACTACCAAATCAAAAATAATTGATGCTAAAATATTTTGCGCTAATGTCATGGCAGGCTACAAAGTGTTTACCTCAATTAAAAAAAGCTGAAACCTGGTTGTTTAGAAGAAATGTTCACCACAATGCATTTTAAATGCCGACATTTAGCTAAATACATAGCCTCGAGTGCTATTTACATGCAGAATTTCAATAGCGCAATGCCAATAATATGCAGATTTTTCAAGTAATGTCCATTTACAAGCTTACAAATTTATTGCCTTTATACTACCAGGTACCAAGCTTGATTCACAAAGTAACCGCTAAACAAATACTGGAGGCAATCTATGATGAAAACATGCTTATCAATTTGCTATCGTAATTTAGAGAACAAGTTTAAATACCTATTACAGTACCTATTATTATTAAATACATATTCATTATTTTTCTGTTGAAATCGAAATAACTTTTTGCTGTATAATGATTGGTTAGCATTGGTAACTCATAGTGCAGTGAGCAGCTGGTATTCTAATGGGGTTGGTTTATATTGCATAATGAAAGAATAGACTGTTAGAACAGGAACTGCACTGGCAGATGACAAGCAATATCGATGATTTCATAAATTTAATACATTAGAAAAATTGGAACAAGACAAAGACTTGCATTATGGTGATGCTGGTGTTATAGAAGAGGCATTATAATGAAGTTTGAATGTAACCTTATTTAAACGTAACAATGCAATAACACATATCGTGCATTTAAAACTACTACTTTTAGCCTAACATACAAGGTTAAAAATAATACACAGAATATACACCTATAGGCGTATAGGCATGAAGAAATGCAAAATACTGCACCGAGCATGAATATTCATTACTAATACTAAATGCTGCCACCTGGTTGTCAAACACTTCAAGTTGAACTTTGATCACTTACTGGTAAACAAGGAAATTGCCCACTATATTTTGGACAGTTACAGTTTTGGGCTGTTATCTAAGTATAAAATTTCTTAGCTATTCCACTTTGCATATCTTGAAATTCCTACTTCGTTAAACTCAGTACATGCAACTCTCTTCTCTAACTTATTGTTTTATAACTGCGAATGCTAAACTTTGTAACCAAACCAATCTGATTCTACTTGCTAAAGTGGTAACACATACAATAACATTCACCTTGCCATTTAAATTACCTTGAAATTGCAACCAATGATTTGTTTTTTACTTGTGTGATATCAATTGTCTACACCAACCATATTAGGTAGACCTATGGTTCCTGCTCAAGAGAGCCTGCTGTGTGAAATTTACTGTACTGCTAAATAGTAAGATAAAACCTTGGGGATTACCCGTGCGTGCTTTGATGGCCTTTGCAAATCAAATGATCACCAAATTTTGCAGAGCAGAGCCTAGTATACTCAGTGCTCAATTTGGCTGATTTTGGTATGTCAACCACTGACACTATAATATATGATTTCACATCTACAGTGAATGACAAATGTTCACTGAATCTTAAACACATTTGCAAAGAAATCACAAAAAGTAGGAACAATATATCTATAAATAATATCTTATATACTTGGGCAAATATCTCTTTACTTGCTTTTTTTGACACTTTACAAAATTCTAGATATAATTGAAATGTATTGAATGCACACTATAGTGCCAAAGAGGTCATATCAGTTATAAATGCATCATAAGGTTTTTCTAATTAATGTTCTAAATGACATATCCTGGCATTTAGGCAAAAAACTAAATAAATGAGTAACCTAATGCTTCACATTCCGGACCAGTTTGACAATATTATGATGGTCACTGATGACGGTTATAAGCTAGCAAACACGTTAGAACAGTGAGCGATGACAATGCCCAGTACATTCCTGAAAAGAAGTAAAGCTGTTTCAATAGTGGAGTGCTCTTTCAAAAAGAACTCTGAAATACACCCTCCCCATTTCGTTAAGAGGGCGTCTCTCTAAACGAACATTCACACTATGTAGATCATTTTGTCCCTTAACAGGGGAATGTGCTTATTTTTTCAGAGTTGCCCAAACGATTTAAAAATGGTTTTCTTTGGCTGCTTGCACACTTTTTCCAAAAATTACGGCAGTGAATCTCACAAGAAACCAAACTATACACCCATGCTGAAAGTTGTTTTCAGTGATGCATAGCAATCCACCTCTTGTAATTCCATTCTTCTCGTCCTAGTTTTATGTCTTGCAAAAAATGAGTAAAAAATGCCACTTTTAAAGTCATTCCTCCCGGATGACCAGGATCCAAAAATCAACCTATACGAACCAAGAGAGACAAAGGCAGTCCATTTGAATTGAATAGAATAATTTATGCTAACACTTTGATACATAATTTGTCGCAAATAGTTTAGTAGTTTTGGAAAAAATGGCACATTATAAAAATCCATAAATAAATAAGCATGCCGTATAAATATCGAAACAGATAAAGATTTAAAATTAATTTCGCAGGTAATTTCGATCGTAAATCGTATTACCTCTGTATATAGAAGACTGCGCCAAAATGCACCCAACATAAGAACTAATGACTAATGTGTGCCAGTGCAGGTACCAGATTGTATGCAAATATTTTAAGCAATGTAATACAACTTCAGATAATAATAACAAGTATAAAGGTGCAATGACAGGGGCATATTCAGCCCCAATTACAACCTTACAAGCTAGCACTACTACAGCCTATCACTCACACTGATTCAGCGATACATCTAAACATGAAAAGTAATTTGCTTGTGAAGTGTAAAGAGACTTAAAGCACAAGAAAACCCTTCATAAACATAAAGCTTGAAAAACTCTCTTTAAAATTTTATATCACTTACATACTGCCTTTTTGCACGCAAGCCTTCAATTGGCAGTCATGCTGTATAAAACATGTAAATTTAAACTCCCACAATGACCGTTAGACGCAGCCATTTTCGCGACAGGTCATTTGAAACAAGTTTAGATAACATTTTGTAAAGTTTGAAAAAATAATCAGAGCATTCGTAGCGCACAAGTCACTAACTAAATTAAATTTAAAATTACTGTACCTTGTCAATAAGATTAAAAATATGCTTTTTGGTTAGTGAGTGGTACACCCTGTAGGGTAAGTCAGCAACATTTTACCAATTGGTGAAAACATTTTAAATAATTAATAATTTTCTTTTCTAGTTACATAAATCTCTCTAGCAGGTAAGCGAAAATCTAAGTAATATAGATTTGCACGGAAAGTCTTTGAGATATAATTTAACATTGGCTTTTCTTCCCTTGATTTACGTTTGGTACATGACATCATGTAATGGCGACTTCGGAACAGTATTGCGGGATATTTAAAATGAAAACAAACTAAAATTCCCTTAAGTGCGAGTACGATATATGCATAAAATTGCTATAAAGTAATATAATTTTTTAAGGCGATTTTTCTGAAACCTACTTCAGGTACCCCTTTTCTTGTCCTTTAATCATAACACGGTTTTTGACGGTTTCTCCTCAACAATTTGCAAAATTGAGGCAGATTTGATACATCAATAGTTTCATTAAAAATGAATTCCAAGAACCCACAACATGAGAAGAGAAGCAATGGGCTCTGATATTAGTGTGAGAGTACTGTACAAATAATTTAGAATTGTGTCCATGTAAATCACGTAGTGGTGTAAGAAACAAATTTACCGCTACGCAAAGTAGAACTACTACTAATAACTTTATCACAGTTAATAAGATCTATAGTCTCACGGCGTTGTTCAAGAGAGAAGATACAAAGTTAGGCTGACTGTCAGAGGCCAGGCTAATACACCTCCATCGAGTTCTTTCTAAAACATTTTAAATTATTGTGGTGACCAAACAACGCACGCATAGTATTATTATTATTAGACAGTCCTAGGAACATAATTATTCGTACATCTATGAATCTGAGTCACTAATATGTGATATACGTGCAAGAACCCGAATTTTTCTAACAACACCCCATTAGTTTAGGCTTTACGGCTAATGACGTCCAACTCTATTGAATTTCAGTTAACGCACAACGTCACCCCTGTCTTACAAATACTTACGTGTGTGTTGTAATCTCTGCACGATTAAATATTTCCTTGTCGCTACAATCAGCAAACAAAACTTAAGTTTCATGTAAACGACTCACAAAACTTACCTGCACCAAAAAAGTACTAACAGGTGGACTGGTAGACTAGAGGTAGACACAGCTGGTGCTGCCCTCTGTTACCAAAAATTAAACAGAAAATGAATGACTTAATCAAAAAATTTGCCTCAATTAATTGAAATCTCCTATGTTAATAATAGTTTATTGTCATTTTGTCAATACACCATGTGTTACAGAAATCCACTTATATCACAATCCAACAGTCAAAACTATGATAGTCCTCTACACTGTGGCCACTCAAAGCCACGTACTGTAGTTAATAGAAACTCATCATAATGCCCATTACGTCTGTTATACGGACATCGTGGATATACTGGATTATCTTCAATAAAATCAGAGAGCAAACAGGCATTAACAAAAGGTGTCTGTTTGAAAGATCAATTACACGAATTTACTTTACTTGTAAACCACACTGTAGGCCAACCTATAGATGTTTCACTTTGTTGTAACTAACAGTTTCCTCATCATTGATTACAATTTTAATTACAATGCCTCGTTAAAATGCATTCTAACTTTTTAAAATTAATTTTATCTCTATTTGAGCTGCTTTTGTACTGCACTGACAGGCCCATTTTATTGGTACATATTGTTTGATATGTTATTCCGTTGTATCCCCTTCTCTGTAACAATGAATACTGAACACTAAACCCATACTTATAAGTTTTTAAAATTCGCTTTAACATTCTACTATATTAAGCCTTAAAGACATAATTTCCTTCATTTCATCTAATCAACGTTTTTCAACACAGACTTGTTCTTTGGAAACTATTGTTTTTAGGGCTTGTTAGTTTACCGATGTATTAATCGAGCTGGCAGCATTCTAAAATAAAATAAATATGCCCTCAAAACAGGTAAACACAGCAGTTAGTCCAGCAAGAAGCTATAAGCACTGCTATGCTAGTGGCTTGTCAACACCACTTCCAAGTTTACAAATATACTTGTAATTAATTTTAATATCGATTGTTGATAAATTCTTCATAGAATTTGATTATAATGCTTGTTATTATGTTTGTGCATTCTATCTAAAGATACTTTGGACTTTGTCAGTCTCACTTATTAAAGTCTTTCACCCAGAAAAAGTAATAGAGTACATTCATAGTTCTAAGCTAGTGTAATTTTGTGGTTCTAGTTTTCAGATTTTTTGTTGTCGTTCAACTGTGAGTAGTTAAGGTGACTGGGCTATAAATATGAAAACAGCTTTGAATAAATGTTAATTATTAAAACAGTATTTGAAAATGAAAGGCAACCCAGCTAACCATGAGTGCTATTGTACGTGCAGACTGCAACTTCTGCTTATTCCCATACATTTTTAAATATTGTGGCATCGCCTGCAGATGGCACCACCGTCGATGAATGAATCAATTATTACGAAGAGCAAAACCATGGAAAAAAAGGTTTGCGTAGTCAATAGCGATGTGTTTCACCTGAATAATTTGTGAATTAAGCGATTATTTTTTATCTAATACAGCAATTTACGGAAAGAACGCGAATGTTTTCAAAGAATGTCAGAAAATGCCGTGATAAAAGGATGTAGTGAGTCCGAAACTATTGAAGAAGTGTTTGGTAAGTGAACTCGGCTTTTTCTTACCTTCAACGATCGGGGCGCTAAGCTTTTTCGCCCATAGTAGGTGGAAGCCTTTGATTTTCTGCCAATAGGGTCCATTCAGGCTGAAATAGGCCGTGATACATTTCAGGATGGTTTTTTCCAATTGTGATTCAGTTGTGACTAAAGTAAAGTTTGAAGCATCAGTAGCGCACCATACCCTTAGTATTCAATAAATTCCAATCATTGACAGTCCTGAACTTCCTGGTTCTGCATCTGGGCTTAATAACTTTATATTCAGTACCTCTCGTAGATTATTAACAAAATAACGAGCTACTGGATGTAAAGCCAATAAGCCCAGATGCAGAAACAGGAATAGGTTTATGTTCAGGAGTGTCAATGATTGAAATTTTTGGGCAGCCTACTGAATCAGTAGTTTAACTTGTCCATTTTCCAAAGTTTAGTTTATTCCAAAGTAAGTATAATGCTAATCTTCTACGTAAGTACAATATCTGTTATGGATAAAATTAGTGTTTTACTGCTGTTTTCAGTTATAACATTTTGGAAAATCATTGTGTATTTGTGATTTTATAAGTTGGAATCTAATGGTCTTTAGTTTATAATTCTAGCATTTCGTTCTTCATTTTGGTTCCTTTAATATCGTTAAGCTACCCCCTCAAATTTTTGTCGAGGATGTATTATTATATAGTATATGTATATATATTAGTATGCATGTAGGTAATGACTAATGTTTAGGAAACGTAATTCAATAAAAAAGCAAACATGTATATGTATATATACATAGACATGTTTGCTTTTTTATTGTGTAATCATGTTAATGTTACAGTTAGAGGTGACTGACTGGGTTATCATATGGTGTTTTGTTTCCTGTGCTCGTCTTTGTCTGTATAATATGCGCTAACATCTTAACTACTGTATTAAGTTTGTGAAGCCAAATAAATTTACTATTACTATTACTATTATTAATTACTATATTGGAAGAATTACAGCATTCTATTGTTTTGTTATTTTAGTTTGTTAGAAAGATGGGTGAGTTCTTTAGCTTACAAGTTTCAACTTGTCAAGTTTAATATTATTATATAGGTATTATACGAAGCATTAGAGATCCAGAGAAGCCAGAAACCCTAGAGGATTTAAAAGTTGTATCCGAGGACAACATATCGGTGCACTCACTAGAAAACCAGTCTTTGCAAATAAAAGTTCTGTTTACTCCAACCTCATCTCACTGCCATCTTGCGACACTTATAGGTAAAATTTGTGTTGATAATTTACTATGCAAAAAATTGTGTTGAATGGGCAAATAATTTCTTGTTAATTTATATTCTCTATTTATTACTTTTTTGGCCATAGTTACCCTAACATCTTTAGATACATTTTGAATAGATTTGTAATGGAAATGTATTCCAATCGTACCAAAAATTTGCCAAAACCCTTCAATAAGAAAGCAGTTGTATGAACATTATTAATTCGATTAGCAGATTAGCTTGATTTTTGAAATGGTATCTGTGTTTGGAGCCACACAATTTAATGTGGGGTAGGCATTAATAAACGAACAACAAATGAATGATAGAGCTTGCCTTTGTAGCTCACCTAAGTCCTAGTCAGTTCAGTCAGTAAGGACTTTCAGTACTGTAAACAGATGAATGCTAGGTCTTGCCTTTGTAGCTCACCTAAGTCCTAATCAGTTCAGTCAGTAAGATCTTTCAGTGTTGTAAACAGATGAATACTAGGTCCTGCCTTTGTAGCTCACCTAAGTCCTAATCAGTTCAGTCAGTAAGGACTTTCAGTACTGTAAACAGATGAATGCTAGGTCTTGCCTTTGTAGCTCACCTAAGTCCTAATAGTTCAGTCAGTAAGATCTTTCGTGTGGTCTGCCTTTGTAGCTCCCTAAGTCCTATCAGTTCAGTCAGTAAGCTTTCAGTTGTAAACAGATGAATCTAGGTCTGCCTTTGTAGCTCACCTAAGTCCTAATCAGTTCAGTCAGTAAGATCTTTCAGTGTTGTAAACAGATGAATACTAGGTCCTGCCTTTGTAGCTCACCTAAGTCCTAATCAGTTCAGTCAGTAAGATCTTTCAGTGTGTAAACAGATGAATGCTAGGTCTTGCCTTTGTAGCTCACCTAAGTCCTAATGAGTTCAGTCAGTAAGATCTTTCAGTGCTGCAAAGTGTACTGTCTTTTCACGGTAACATTAAAAATAATTTTTCACACATACAAATGATTAAAATATACTATCTCATACACTCGTTTTTTGTTCATCACATAATATTGTTCAACAGATGTATATATTTGATGTGTGACTGTGAACAGCTGACCATCTGTACTATAATTAGGTAAAAATTTTCAATTGACTATAATTCGTTATAACGTGTTTAATAATAGCAAAACCCATCATTAATTGAGTTTTTCATCATTCTGCCAGGTATGCTAAAAACGCTTTATGTGTTTCTTCTTGGGAATTTTTCAAAAGTTTCCTTGAAGTTCTATAAGCAAGTTATAAAGAATATCATTTTTCTGAGACGTTTTCAGTAATGTAACAGCCTCCTCAAGCTTGTCATACACACATTGCAGAACATCATCAGATGGTAATAGCATCCCGTCATCATCCAGAGTGTGACAAGAAGGTGCATTTATCAAACATTCACTGGCTTCTCCAAAGATGTTGGCCAATTTTTCTTCTTTTTCTACAAAAAAAAAACCAATGAATATAATATCTTTTTTTTGTCAAATTTGCTCTTCATTAGTTAGATTACTGCGAGAAATGAATTTTAGTTAGATTTTCTTTTTACTAATATCAACATTGTTTTACTCACCTCCTGATGCTGTGACCCTGTACTTCTCCAAAATTCGTATTTCTGGTTCTAAGATAGGGCAGTTGAGTTTACTCAGTCTCCGCTCAATAATTACAGCTGGATCATTTGTTACATCCTACCATAAGAAATAAGACTATTATGAGAGAGAGAGTGAGAGAGAGAGAGAGAGAGAGAGAGAGAGAGGAGGGGGAGAGATGGAGGAGAGAGCAAATGGGTGTGTGAGTGTAAAAGAAAAAATTCTTCGGTGAAAGAAAGGATAAACAGACAGAAACAGATAGACAAAAAAAGAGAATGAGAAAGAGTAACCACGAAGGGGTAAAAAATACAGGAAGGCAATGAAAAACATAATAAGTGAAAGAAAGAATTATACTTGCCTCAAAGTCATCAGCTTCATCGGTTTTATTTGATTTAAGCCTAGCTTTGAGCTGGTTGTCTATGTTATCTAGCCGCATGTTCAGGCTTTGAAAACAATCTAGAAACGTTTCTTGGAGTTTCTTCACTGCAACATATGTAGCAGCTCCCATCGTGAACTGGAGATTTTTGTGCTTTGTTTCAATGTCCACTGTGATAAGTTTCAGTTCTTTTCTGTAGAGAGATAAGTTTCACACAAGTTAGATACAAAAAAAGCACAGTAACACATTGACACTACTGTGCCGAACGCCCTTCTTCCTTCTAGATTCCTAGCGAACAGCAGATTCTTTGTTATTTAATACTTTATCCATTCTTAAGTTACATTTTTTCATACTCACACTTCTTATTACAGCACCAATATTGAAATCTAACTTGCAAGATCCTGGTAATTAAGTACATCACATTACAAGCTGATTTCATAACATAAGGGCATGAATGGATAAACTCATAGCTGGATGCCATTACAGCAAAAATTCTGAAGCAATAATCAGATTTTACATACCTTATATCTCTGTAGCTTCTTAAGCGCTTCAGAAAGCCTTTGTCTTTCATTTCAGTGAGTTTATTGCTTGAGTCTGCAAAATAATTCAAATCTAATTTTCGCACTTCTCAAGCAAAAGTGTTAAGTACATACACACTTCTTATGAATAGAAAAAAATGAAAATTCCCAAAGATAAATTTTGTTTGCTGAATTCTTTCTCTAGAAACGCCTGTGTATAATACATCAATAATGTATTGCAGTAGCTCTCTTACTATTAACACTCTTAGTTAATTCGTCCAAGCTATTCTCTAGGGTCTTGTCCATGGTTATGCACTCTGTGGCAGCCATTTCTTCGAGGTCTTTGCTTGTATCATGAACAGATTCTATTACAGCCAGGAGCTTCTTAAATTTATCCGGGTGACCCCAGACTTCTTGTAACGTTTTGAAACATTCTACAACAATCTTCTTGAGCACGCCTGTAGCAATTGCTATTCCAATACCCTCCATGTCTGAACACTCAGAAATTCGACAACCTATCAAATAATAAATCGCACGTAAAATTTTGTTTTACAATTATCTTTTTCAGTCAGTTCCAAGTTAGACAGATAATTCTGTCTTCTGTGTTTCTGTACAGAACCATCGAGTACACAACTAAATGGATAATCGCACACGTTTTATATGAGTGTGAGTGGAGTTCGACCGAAATAGATACAATACTCGTTCTGCTATCATCTCTAAACATTGGCTATTTACCTAGACTAAACAGATGAATGCTAGGTCTTGCCTTTGTAGCTCACCTAAGTCCTAATCAGTTCAGTCATTAAGATCTTTCAGTGTGTAAACAGATGAATGCTAGGTCTTGCCTTTGTAGCTAACCTAAGTCCTAATTAGTTCAGTCAGTAAGACCTTTCGTCTTGCCTTTGTAGCTCACCTAAGTCCTAATCAGTTCAGTCAGTAAGATCTTTCAGTGTGTAAACAGATGAATGCTAGGTCTTGCCTTTGTAGCTCACCTAAGTCCTAATCAGTTCAGTCAGTAAGATCTTTCAGTGTTGTAAACAGATGAATACTAGGTCCTGCCTTTGTAGCTCTCCTAAGTCCTAATCAGTTCAGTCAGTAAGATCTTTCAGTGTGTAAACAGATGAATGCTAGGTCTTGCCTTTGTAGCTCACCTAAGTCCTAATCAGTTCAGTCAGTAAGATCTTTCAGTGTTGTAAACAGATGAATACTAGGTCCTGCCTTTGTAGCTCACCTAAGTCCTAATCAGTTCAGTCAGTAAGATCTTTCAGTGCTGTAAACAGATGCTTGGTGCATTTCTGCTGTCCTATCATACAAACAGTAACCTCCACCACTGAGTTCTTATTAATGGCATGTAATTTAAAGTAAAACTTGACCCAATCTTAAACTGTAGGTCAAAACAATCTACTCTTCAAACTATTGGAAGGAAACATACTATTTTTTCAAAAACGACTTACGTGAAAGAATCGTTACCACACAAATGCAAGTTCATGTTCGCACCACTAGTTCTTCCCTGTTACATGCAGTTCGTCATACGCTAGTTAGACCGGCAGTAGCGCCTGCATTTCGGAAACGCATTGCGCAAAAACAGGTGTTGTACCTCGCAGTTCAGATGTGTTAGTCTCTGACGAACTACACACGTTCGACAGCTCATGCGTGTGCATAGCAGTGAATTTGAAAAATTTGAATTTTTATCTTAAAACTTGTATATTTTTAAGTACAACACGCTGAATATCTTACATCAATAGTTGGGCTCGCCCGCCGCTAACTAAGTTTTTAGTCTACAGATAATCTATAGATATCTATCAGAAATGCTTTTGCAGTATTAACTGTGTTAAAATGTATACTTTTTTATCGGATTTGAAAATTGGGTGGTATATTCCTTTAATAAAAGTATCTATGCACACCAGTTAGGCTTGACTTTAATGAACTTGATGTTATTTGCAGGGCTGACAATTAGAGTAAAGCTGCAGCAAGAATTACCATATCCTTATAAGGTATTCTTTACTGTTCAAAATACATATAATTATACTTTTAGTCAGCAGTTTGCTATTATGGATAATGGATTATAATTAGTTTACTCCTTCATTGACACCCGTTTTTATGAAGTTATGTAATACTTATATTCTAAATTTTCTTCCAAAAAATGTGTATAGAGGATCCTGGAAGCTTAAGGTCAAATTTATTTATTTATCTACAATTTGAAGTACAAGACAAGAGTGTTTAATGATTTTGATCAGGGTTATGTGCGTAATAATTATCATTAAGGGTTTATGTAAAAGATTAAACATTGTTATCTGAGGACCAAAATGCTTGACTTCAATGAAAAAGGTCTGCCGCCATACAAGCCTGTTGTAAAAGTAAAAACTATAGATACTTTTACTCCGGATAAAAATTCAGTATCAAAATTAAATTTTATAATACAACCTGAATCCTTCAAAGGAAATTTTGCATAGTGGTAAAGCAAATATGAATTACGGTAATGTAGTATCTGGCAACCTACTGCTATCCACGAATATTGCAATTGTCGTTACGTTATATTCCCATGAATATTTGAAAAATTGAAAGCTAAATATCTTGGAAAGGACAACACGGTTTTTGTTAATGTTTAAAGAGTTCAGTTTTTCTTGAGGTCTTCCACATGTTACAACAATTGGCAACCTTTGTTTCAATAGAAATAATCTGATCATGTACAGACTTGCGGTAGCTTGATATGTTTAAGTATATTCTGCATGTGTGTTTACAGTGGTGTTTGTGAAATAAAGTGTTGACATGTCAAGTCGTCAACAGCCTGCAACCACAAAACTTATCTGAATTTGCAGAATGTCGCTCATTTTATTCTCTTGGCTCTCCTGCTGCTCTGCTCTAACTCAGTGCTACTTAAAAGCTTTAACTTGTATTTATAAAACACTTTTTCCACCATCCTCTTTTTATACAGTTCGGCATTCTGCAAGCTGAGATACAGCAGAAAGCCTGCTCATGTAGATAATATTGGCGTGGCCAGAATCTATTTCACGTTATCAAGAATAATTCTCTAGATGAGTTGCTGAGTCAAAAGAGATGTCTTGGTCAATTTCAAATGTATTCCACCTCTTTCACAGAGGCATCAAGGGCAGAATTGCATATCATGCCGTTTATGAGACTGCCTAAAAGCAGTTGTTCTCATGGCCATCCATCTGCTTGTATGGTGTGTGTTTTGTGTATATGTACATTGTTGTGCTTATGAACAGAAATAATTGTACCGGTCGAATGTCTAACTGTATTGTATTATAATTATGTGTTTTGTGCATATGTCAGGATACGTGTGTATATTATCTGTATGATATGAATTGTTTGATATGCAAATCATTTGAATGGTTATTTGTAAATGTGTGTTTGTTTTTTAGAAAGGTACATTTTACTGTAGCTTATAAATTAATTTTATTTTTTGCTCGTGTTTTTATGCACCTACTGCACTGATAGTTTTATTTTTTTGTACCCGATGCATTTGTCTATGTAGTGTAGCCCTTTTATTACTGGTAACACTGAATGATGTATCTTATTGTATGCTATCAATTATGGCAAACAAATATGTATATATATATTTATATAAAACGGTATTATGTTTTTTCACAGTTGGATGTTCTAATTGCTGATGGAACCCATGATGCAGTGGATGAAAGTAAGCTTGATTTGAATAACTGCAGTTGATAGTTTGTTACAGTACGTGTTACTTAGAAGGTTAGCTTGATTTAAATACATAGCATGTTATAATTGTAAATATAAAGGTAAATGATTAAAATATGGCTTTGTTCCAATTTTCACAGCAATGCCATTCAAATGACAACATACAACACACTGCGTAAAAGAGCACCAAGCCAATGATAACAGACATAAATGTTAGTTACTTACTTAACATTATAACATAACAGTCTAATCACATTTGACAAACTGGGTTAACCAGTGGAAAATAGGCCATTGATGATTTTATTATTAACAATGGTTGTTATTTGCTGGTTAGTTAGAGTTGTCCTCTCTCCTCTGATGCTGATTTCATCGAAATCCAGCAATTAGCTAAAAGTTATTGATAGATAATGTCATACGGCCGATTCTTGACACCACTGTCAGTATCTTGGGCAACTCAAAATGAAAAAAATAAATGGGATTATTACTAGTATTTTCTGTTTGTCCATTTACTAACCTAGTTTCCCATATAGCCTAATTTTATTGATTTACTGCATGAACTGTTTACTCTAGACAAGGGCAATTAATCATTGGGCAAATACGGCTATAGCAGGGGTGTGCAAATTATCCTGTGGGCCAGATGCAGTTTGGTCTAGGAGCCAAGTACAGTAGGACCTAATAACAATTTTTTTTGCATCCGATTTGCGCACATCATTACTACTGCACTACTACACTCAAGAAACTATTTTAGAAGTTATTAAAATTTCTATTAAAAACCATATATTTCGTCATGTTCGGCAGCGACATTAAGTGATAACGGCCCTGTAAGGGTTAATGCCATCCGATCTAGAGGAAAAAACTACCCGCACTATCTTTGCGATATTGGCGCAGACTTCAGCTGGATCGCATGGGCCGCACTTTCATTTCGTTGACAAACCTCTTCGCGGGCTTCGCAAGATCTCTCAGCGGACCGCAGTATGCACACCCCTGGGCTATAACCTTAGACCCTAAATGTTGATAGGCCTTCAGAGTCCTGCGACCGATGACCAATAAGGAAAGACAATGCTATTTAGTAAACAAGATAACAAAGTTATTTAAACTGAACATATTAAAGACAAGTAGCTTGTATTTTGTGCATTGCCAGTAAGCACTTGAGTGAGTGAGCATTATATTGTTTACAAAATATTTCATTATTCATTGTAGACACATGCATTTGGACACAGGATTCTTCGCCACAAAACATTTAGACATAGGTAGCCTTGACCACTTAAGCAGTCTGGACTCACAGATCATCTGGTCACATGAGTCATTGAGACACATAAGTCATTTAGACACAATAATTCAACACTTGTAAAAAGGATGACATTTAGACACATGTAGCATACTTCTCATTAGACACAAGAATTCAGCAGTTGTAAAGAGTCCAACATTTTAGAATCTTCATCAGAGGTAGTCACAATGGCGAGCAGCAACTCGCCTTTTGGTTAACCCAGGCGAAAGGGCATGACAAACAAAGTCATTCCCATAGATCAGTAACAACAAAAGCTGTTGATAAGTCTATACAAAAACTGAAGAACGGCTCCATAACGGAAGTTTACTGTCCCTTCATTTAGGCCCTTCGTTTGTTCATAGTTTTACGCCGACGAAACCCCCCTTAATCTACCCAAACTCTAGACCATGATATGTGCCTTTGTTTAATTATTAACTTCTCTTTACAGGTTATTTAAGATACAAATGCAAGAACAAGATACATATCGTGCCAGTATCTGAAATCAAACCAGAATGATAGTAAAAAAATATGTAATGACAAGCTATTAATATGAGCATCAACTGACATCTGATTAGGATAATAACATGTGTTTTTGTGCATGTCTAAGAGTCAATCGTAAATTTTGCAGTCATGTTTCGTAGTGTGGAGAAATACTGTTTTCTGCCAATCGGATTAATACATGTTTTATTTTTATAGTAAACAAGCAAATAAATGACAAGGAGAGAGTTTCGGCTGCTATGGAGAATGAAAATCTTCGTAAATTAGTGTTGGAGTGCATAAACACCTGCTAGGACTACTGAAAAAATCCACACATTAATTTATTATTAGTGTTACTAAGAAGATACGCAGCATCATTTTTAGTATATAAACTTGAAAATATGGTTGTATTTCGACTGGATCCCTGTGGAATCTTTTGCATGGTGTTCACCTATGCAGCTGTTATCTATGCTGATTATGTCGTTATTGTGCAGCTAGTGATACCGACAATGTCCGATAGCCTTTTGGGTGCTTTTAATGTTGTGTTGTTTAACATACTGCTTGCACTGTTAATAGCAGCACACTTGCGTGCTATGCTGTCTGATCCTGGCATTGTACCACTGCCACAAGCTAGTCTAGACTTTTCTGATCTACACTCGGGTGTGCGGAATCCCCTAAGTCAAAGTGAGAGCGGCTGGACGGTGTGCGGAAAGTGTGAGACGTACCGACCTCCAAGGGCTCATCACTGCCGCGTCTGCAGGAGGTGCATCAGGCGAATGGATCACCATTGTCCGTGGATCAACAACTGCGTTGGTGAAAATAATCAGAAGTATTTCTTGCAGTTCTTAATTTACGTAGGTGTTGCAGCCATACACGCTATCCTGATTGTTCTGATATCAGCGCTCAGACAGTGTGCAACGTGTCAGACAAGCGAGACTGATGCGCACACTAAATTGGTGCTTCAGGTTATACTTGTGATAGAGTGTTTGCTTTTTGGCATATTTGTAATAGCTGTGTTTGTAGATCAGATATCAGCTATTTTCGCCGATGAAACAGCAATAGAACAGTTACAGAGAAAAGAACCGTATCGTCCGGTCAAGTCAAAAACAGCTCTTATGCAAGAGGTATGTGGTCGCGGCCCAGTGTTCTTTTGGCTGTGTCCTTGCCATAGTGCTCCTAAAAGCTCATATGAAAACAGCACTGTGTAATTTTAAGCTTTTGTATTTATGAAACTTCGTTACACTTCCTCTAATTAAGATATTTGACGTTGTACACGTTTAGTCATTTAATTGTAAAATGTTTTTATACTTGTCATTTTAAACATGTATTATAAAATCTTGTACGAACTGTATTTTAAGTAAGCTTCTGCTTTTTAAGCTATACATTTAGCTCAGAAACTAATTTATATCATGTGATTTGCTACTAGGACATTTGTTTCCCATTGTGCAAGAATTTTGTTCAAATTTTGCAGCAGGATGTTGTACCTATTCATGCACTTCTTCATGTATCAAGTTTTGTGATCAAGTAACATTAACTTCTAAGAACAAGTTAAACGACATAAAAAAATAAAAACTTCATATTGGTATTGTCTTACTACTTAACTACCTTGTTTTGATATTAATACTTAAAATATTATTTATAAGAACAGAAAATGTCTTATTATTATTTGTAAATTCTATATGTTGAACTATATGTTATCCTGACTTTTCCATTCGTCTTCGGTTTCTCACCGCTGTGTAAGAAAACGCTCTTAAAGAGGTTTTAAGTAAGAGGACTTAACCTTGATAAAGGGCAGGATGCTGCCATGTCACAAGACCCACTGCCATCCAAGTGAGTAAGCGCTCCCTGCCACTGACTAATCTTCTACCAGTAGCGGATTTAGGGGGTGGGCCCTCCCTTGCACGGTAACTGTTACAACACACCAAATTAATATTTTCTCTGAATTATAAGCATTAGAACAATTTGCTAGATTCTAATGGTGCTTTATATCTGTATCTGCAAAAATCATATATCACAAGAAAACAGATGAAAGTTATGTACAACATGTATGCTATATAGTGTACATCAAAACATTGGTATGTAATTTTGAGTCATGGGTGAGGTGGCACCTGTTATAAACCAGTGAGCCTCCTTAAGGAAATGGCTTGTAGAAAGCAGAAAAGCGGTATGAAATGCAGCAAAATGTATTGTTGACCGGGTGAACCTCGCCAGGGAGCTTACATTGTTCCCCCAGACCCTCTAACTGCTTTTCTGTTAGGCCCACCATTGTTCTGAAAATTGTATCCGCCCCTGTCTGAGATGAGCCTCTGTAGCCGATTTGGTGCACATCCAGAATCTATATGCAAAAATGAATTTAGTAGTGAAAGCTGTTACTGGTTGCCCATTGATTGCTGTTATACATAAGTCTACAGGAAACATCTATTAATCTATGTCGTCTAAACAGTATAATTTGCCACAAATATACGTTAAGTACCACCTATGTTGTGAGGGATCCATCTGTAGTCGTAGGTCCAAGGGCCACTGTTGTCGAACTTATATTACAGTTTGCCTCATAACAGCATATCACTATGATTGTGGTTCTTGGAAAGGAAAGGGAGGTAGGAGAGTTGTTGTAAACAAAATGAAAAGCAGCTTGATGTCTTCATTGTTTTAGCATAATAATCCCTATTTGATGCAAGCACACAGTTTGGGGATTCTATTCAATGATTTAAACTCTATAAATCAACTTTTAAACAATGTATTTCTCATTGTGCAGTTTGTTTATTGGAGATTTCTCAATTGGCATTATTGTTATTGGACAATTGTTGCATTTAACACTGTACACCAGGTAGTAGGTAGTCACTTACTTTCTGGAATTCTCTATGTATTTAATAGAAATTGTTTATAAATCCACTTACAAACTGCTGTATCCTGAACCTTTGGAAATTTCTGAGTATTGTGTATCGAGCTCGTTATTCAGGTCTGCCGCAGAACAATGAGCTTTGGAAATCTTGGTTGGTACATGCCTGCTTCTGCTTCTGATCTAGTTGCTGTCACAATCGTTGACGTTTCTATTGCAGACGTCTTTTACAATTGCATTCCTTCACCAGGTGGATTTTATGGAAAAGTGGTCTGGCGTACATTCTCTACAGTCTTTCTTCTGGTATTAGCAATTTGTGTTTGTACAGCGTAAGTTTGAGAAAACCATGGAAACTGTTGAAGACAATACACAGCGGCAACACTGGAGAAAACAACTTCTTCTGTAGCTCACGTCAATGTGGTTGCATTAATGTATTGGTTATTTTTTCTATGTTACACACATCAGTATTGACTACTTTTGGGTCATTTGGGTACTATTGGTAACTGAAGAGTGATTAACTTTTGAATAAATTATATTGTGATCTACGTGATCGAAGGCTTTTGGATAATCTAGAAACACCATGAGTAACCTTGTTTGGGTCAGATGCTCTTAACCATTTATCAAACAAAAATGAATAGAAGACTCTTATAATATATATAATACATACATATATATATATATAATATTTATTACTTATATATGCTTGTATTTATTTGTTATTTATTTATTTATTTGCCATAAAACAATGAAACAATGATAGTAGACATTGTGCAATGTGAAATATCATTCAGTATCATTCTTTAACACCACCGTACTGGTTAGGATCGAAATTTGTTCCAATATGCTGTATGATGCATTTGCGTATAAAATGCTCTAACTTGTTGTTTCGGAAATTCTTTTATTTGTTCTGTTCAGAAGTGCTGTTCTTCTGCATTTTACAAATATACTACATTTGAAATTAAAAATGTTTTTGCAAACTAAACACTCCCTTTCTACCAACGTTATGTAATACAAACACGGGATACAACTGGTTTTACCATCTTACTGCAATTCATTTGTCAGTGTACTTGTGAGTGCAGTTATAACCGACAGAATATTCGGATTTCATGATATTTGCACGTACATTAATCTCCCAATGAAACTGGGTGATTAATGAGTCTTACAAACTTTTTTTCGGTTAAAACATGGGTATTGGCATTATGACGTACATTATAAAGTCACTGTATTTCATAATAATTGTTTTTCTAATGCAGTAACACAATTTTCCTAGCAAACTTACTTTGCAAAATGATTTTAAATGCTGAACCTTTTGTCACCGAATTTTATCATTCACTAGTAAAAAGCCACAGTAGAAAGTCATCACTAATCACTCAAAATTTCTATCCTGTCAGTTGCCCTGTCAATTTAATGTCCCGTGTTAAATCGAACGAAATAGTACAGGAATGTTCTATGAAAACCGTAAGACATTGTTCGGATATTTTTGTATGGTTACTAGAACATTTATTTGCTGGAATACATAAAATTTTCGCCAGATCTACGACTAATTGTACCTTAAAGGAACTTGTCAGTGTAATAGCTATTACCATTGAAATTTCTCAGTTAACAGGAAGCGAGTGTGTACGATGGAGTTTATGCACAAGAATGAATCATTGTTATTTAGTGAGGACATTATTGCAAAGATTCAGGCTGGAATTGACATATTTCTATTGTTACTTGGAATAGTTTAATTATTATAAGCTAAAAATGAATAGTGACAAAATAGAATTTATGGTATTATCCCCAACAATTAACAATACTTAAAATACAGCTGCTATATCCTTGCGAATAGAAAATGCTGTTATCGTGCAGTCAAAAGTAATTAATTTCTTAGGGGTTAAGTTGGACAACATGCTTACATGGGAAGAGCAGTTCATCAAAATTTATAAAAAAATGGCATTAAGTACTTCGTACTTTCGACAAATCACAGAGGACAGCTATCAAAACAAACAAAAAATCTAATTTACAAAACTTTAATTTTGCCCCATTATTTATATGCCTGCATACTGTACCAAAAAGTGAAAAGAGAGTCATACATCAAATTAAATGTACTTCAAAACTATGCTTTACGATTAGTTAATGGCCATTCTTTGAAATCATCTCACAGTACAAGTAAATATTCTGCCACCTCTTTAAGAAACTCCATGAAAATCCCGATATTAGAAGCCCACAGAGATGATCAAACTCTCTTGTTTCTCTATAAATATATCAACAATATTAATTCTCCCTTCAAAAACAATAAGCTCCCACTTCTTAGAAACGCCAGTATGAATAACAGAACACTAAATTTAAGAAACATTAGAACGAACAATCAATATGGAGAGAATTCCATTGCTAAGCAAGCAATACAACTTTGGAATTCATTATCGACGTCACTAAAACACAGCAGCTCTTTATCAATATTCAAGTCTAAATTAAAAAAAACATTTAATGACTCGTTTTGAATATCCGACATACGAACACGACGATACTTACTCAAATCATAATTTCATTTTTCCTAGACCTTACTAAACTAGTTTATATTTTATTTTTGAATTTCTAGTTACACTTATAGTTTAACTTGCACCAGACGCATTTGCCCCGAACAGTGTATGTTTTTATTTAACTAACACTGATTGTCTGTCATTTATTATGATGGTCAATGTTTTTAAAATGGCAAATAAAGATTTTACTACTACTACTACTACTACTACTACTACTACTACTACTATCACCACTTCAAATGGTATTGTCATCCTAACTATCATCAAGTCTTATGCTTTTCACACTCCCATGTATTATTCATTGTGCAGTTTGTCTGTTGCAGACTTGGTAGTTGGCGCTTTCATCATAACAGAAACTATAGCGTTCAATGTCGTGCGAACAACAACAAATGATAGATTATTTTGTGGAGCTTTGAATGGATTCAATCACACAGTTCTTTCAAATTCACTTATAAATTACTTTTTTCTTGACATTGGTGTCACGGTGCTAAATATAACGCGATGAACATCAACTCAAACTAGTCAGTATGATTTCAGAGAAACTTTTTATTATAATTATGTAACAACGTGGGTAAGATGAGTATAAAGCGTAAATGCAAGCAGACTTGAATTCACTAAAGAAATGCGCTCAGAAACCGGATCGTGAGTCAAAACCTCAGTACGGTTATTGGCTCCGACGAGCGCACTTCACTAGTGAGTTCTAGTCTGCTTGTATGTATGCTTTATATTTATCATGCTGACATTGTTACATAATATTAAAGGGCTTCTCTGAAATCATACTGACTACTTTTGGGTTGATGCTCATCGTATTACAAACACTACTATATCTATTTCTTCCCATAGCCATAGCTGTTTTTATAATCATGGAAATCAAGTTCAAGCCGCCGAATTCTGTGACTGTTAAATGAGGACTTTTCCATGACACTTTCCCACTGTCTCTGTGTTAGTTTGGATATGCACATTTCTGGATCTCTTCCGTAGTAAGGGCAAGTGCTGGGAGAGTATAAGGCCACGTGGTGTTCAATCGTCAAACTTTTTTCAATCTTCCAAGATGTGAGATCGCCCTCAATGTTGTAGCAGGTTGTTGCCATGCGAGCTGTAAGAAAATAATTATAATGACGCTGGTATCTTATAACTTTTGTAGAAAATGCGCATTTTAAGTTCAAGCGCAAATAAATTTAATAGTAAAAAACAGCTCCATTGAAATGTCCGCACCACAATGTATTTTTGAGCTCATCACACTGGCAATATTTTTAAAGTATTGCATGCAGATATATTATTATTATTGTTATTATTATTATAGCTCTTTCTTGAAGAAAAATATTTATAAAAATGGCATTCTAATAGTTGCAAGGACCTTATTATTACATGAGTCAATTAAGAAAGTGCCTATGGTTTAAAAACACAGTGTATGAAACACACAGATGGCAGATACGACGTATTCCATCATCATGACCTGTGACGAATTTCATTTGAAATTGTTGTAAATCACATTTGATTATAACTTAATTTTCCTGCATTAATAATTAGACAATTCGATTACATCGATATTTAAAATAGAAAGAGAGAGTGTGAGAGAGAGAGAGGGAGAGACAGAGAGAGAGAGAAAGAGAGAGTGAGAGAGGAGAGAGAGAGAGAGAGAGAGAGAGAGAGAGAGAGACAGAGAGAGAGAAAGAGAGAGTGAGAGAGGAGAGTGAGAGAGAGCACTTAGTACACTCTTAACACATATTGGGTTAAATACTTGAGGCGTCAGTGAATCATCAGTGAATAGAGGAAAACAAAACAACATCATCGTCCTCATAACATATGGAGCAAAGAGGTTAGTTGAGTACTGATGGTATTGACGGTATTGGTGCACAGTAAAAATGGAGCAGGAAAAAAAAGCACAAATGGAAAATAGAAAAAATGGCACACTTTTACTTTATGCCTTTTGGGAAGACGGGAAACTTGGCTACAAGACTGGATAAGATCACAAATACGCCGGCCAGGGCGAATGGTTACGAGTTAGTTTCAGGTTCCGTTTCGAGCAATTCTCGCTAGGAAAAGCATGTAATGCTGTCTATAACATTTGCTTGGGTATGACTTTATAAGGTAACTTCAGTATGCAAATACGGCATTTTTGTCAGTTTGGGTCTATGTTATGATTGTGAAAATGGCCAAAGAATTGCAGACAAGCACTAGACAGGATGTTCATGTATACTGTAGATGAACAAAGTATTTTGTGTTTTTCTTCGCTAGTTTATATAAAAAAGTATTTTTCCTATCAAAAAAAGTCAGACTAGCATCTCAACGTTTGTTTATTAACGTCTGCAGAGGTCTGCTTCCTATACTTGCTGCACTTTAGTTTAACATATGCGCTATTTTTTCCAAGTTTTCCATTTGTGCTCTTTTGGTGACAATGCGTTGGAGAGAGTTACAATGCCAATGAGTCGAGGGGTTAATACGACCACCTTCATATTAAAAAATCAAAATTATTTTACTATAAAAGAAAATTGTACCAAGTAACTTTAATTCAGCAGGTATTACATTATCGGCTAGAACTTTTGTTATTACGTTATGCGGTAATTTTTTATTGCATATAAGTTAATTTTATTACATTATCGGTTATTTGTTACGTTACTGATTGGTATTACAGCATCGATCTTTATATTATCAGTTGTAACAAGTCTGTTTTTAATGTTAAATTGTACCTTGAATTAATAGATTACAGTTGTTTATTACGTAGATATAATTTCGTGTTGCTGTTTGAGTTGTGCTAACACGTAATTTAACTCATGCGTTGCTCTCTGTCAAGTCCTGACACGTATTTTAACTCATGCGTTGCTCTCTATCAAGCGCTAACACGTAATTTAACTCATGCGTTGCACTCTATCAAGTGCTAACGCGTAATTTAACTCATGCGTTGCTTTCTATCAAGTGCTAACACGTAATTTAACTCATGCGTTGCTCTCTATCAAGCGCTAATACGTAATTTCACTCATGCGTTGCTCTCTATCAAGTGCTAACACGTAATTTAACTCATGCGTTGCTCTCTATCAAGTGATAACACGTAATTTAACTCATGCGTTGCTCTCTATCAAGTGCTAACACGTAATTTAACTCATGCGTTGCTCTCTATCAAGTGCTAACACATAATTTAACTCATGCGTTGCTTTCTATCAAGTGCTAACACGTAATTTAACTCATGCGTTGCTCTCTATCAAGTGCTAACACGTAATTTAACGTAATTTAACTCATGCGTGGTTCTCTATCAAAGCAGTTCAATCGTTCAACACGAAACGGCGAGAGACGCCTCCAGCTTGAATCACATTTTGTTTTCTGCCTAGCGCAGTATTGATCATCATGATCAGTGGCGATCATTAGGCTTAGAGTATTTTATTTCTTACAGTTTTGAATTTCGTAAAAAAACTTGTGTGGGGTTTGACCACTGTCTATAATGAACGCCTAGAAGTAGTGTGAGTAGGCCTACTACATATGAGCAGCAACACTCCAGTCAGCAGATACTGTAAGAAACAGTAACTCAGCCAAAAATATATAAGAGTTCGACACATGCTTATTAGCTCCCGTTATTCCGGATTCAACATACGAGATGTACCCGTATTTGCCTATACGCGATTGAAACTCCTGGCGCGCTATTTAAAAGTTGAAACTGATGACGTAACGTAGATAAAAAAAACAAGAAGAGACCTTATAATTGTGGAGAAATCCAAACTGAAATGCACTATTTGACTGACTGTCATTTAACAACTGAAACTAGAAGAATATTCAGCAATGTGAACTTTACATCTCTAACGTCAATTATGAATAGCAATTTTGTATTTGAGATCTACTTTAACATTTTAGGAGCCTAAATAAGAAATGAATAAGAAAACACACTAATTTTTGTAAGTACAATAACTGAAGTATTGCATTCTGTAAAATACTGTAATCTCAACTCAGTCATTATCATACCTTTTTAATGACATTAAATGAAAATTTTGTTATTGTGAACTGTTTTTAACCTTTGCGTAAACTGTTGCTGTTTTCTGAAAAATGGAAAATTTTGGACAATGAAACGTTTCAATTCTGCTATCCCTCTGTTAAAGATTATAAATATTAATTGTTTGGTCAATAAACTACTACTACTAGTACATTGATTCTTTAAGTACATTTTTGTAGACTAATGACAGATTTATGTAGGTCTTGATTTTCTCCGCAACCACCGAACTATTTAGGACAAGCGAGTGAAATGACTCGTTATTCAAACCATTTTATCCTGGATCTTATCCTTGACTCCATGATTGTTACCACTCTAAAGGTGGTAAAAAGTGTATATGGAAGTAGTTCTACTTACCAATTTCTTCCGCAGATAAGATTCTTGAAAATGTAACGGCATCTGTCATAAAACCTCTGAAATCATATGTCATCCCTCTACGGGGTGTGGCGTCACAGAGTGTCACATATAGCTTTTTGCGAAAGTTGCGGCTAAGTACTGTTCCTGTGACACTTCCACTTTCTGAGAAACATACAATTTTGATTTATAAACGGGAAAATGAAGCACTAACTTGGTCTCTTTGAATTTTCGAGACACCTAATTTAATGCCGCGCTTGCGCAGAAACAACCTGCAGTTCACTCAGTACTTCAAAAGTGTGTCGTTTAAAGTGGCGTTTATGTAACATGCGATGCGGATGCAGATGCGTTTTCCTATGCGGAATAGCCTACAAAAAACAATAGGAATAGCAGCAGAAAAAAATAACGCATACACAGGCTGCATAAACGCGTGCACTGAAAACAACATAAACCGAATTTATCTATTCCAACCACTTAATGGCTGTTTTTGCCCAGCAATCGAAAGCAGTTTTTGTATCACAACATGAAGCTCAGAAGTGCTCCTGAGCCCGGATCTCTTCAGCAATTATTATACTTTAGCATGTCACATGCATCACCTTTCTACTAGGTTTGCTACTACCCGATCTTATTTTGTTGAAAGATTTAATTCATCTAAAGGCCAGAATTCTTTAAAACATCAAGGATCTTTGCTGTAGAATCATTATCAGATCAATTAAAGTCAAGTAACTACAATAAGTTAAAGCTAAACTATAAAAAACAACTTTTTGCAGGGTACAAATGAATCAGATGTTTTAATTATGTACTTTGAATACCTACCGTATTTTCTCTTGTATAAGAGACCCTTTTTTGCTCAGAATTTTCACTTTAAAAATAGGGGGTCTCTTATACATGGGAGTAAGTCTTTTCAATAAGATGCATAAATTGTGACACTAATGATTTTAAAGAAATAAGTGCTCTACAACTGTTTTATTTCGAATAATTATAGTTTCCTTTCAATAAATCTTCTCCATGGCTAAATTCTAATGATAAAATTAATGTACCGGGTAAGTTATTATTTTTTTAAATGTCTCTTTGGTATTGGAGAGAAATCGATTGTTCTGCAGCCAATCAACGCATCTGCATAAGCTCTCTGCATGCCCGTCGACGTCATTGATACGTCGGCAGAGGTCAACGAGATGAGTCAGCCTAAGCAAGGCGTGTCGCGTTCGACTATGAAGCGGTTGTAAGCAATACAAGCATCGTGATTCCTATGATGAATAAAGTTATTCATTACCAAAAAACTTTTTTCCAGAATTTTTGCCTAAAAATTGAAGGGGTCTCTTATACACAAGGGTCTCTTATACATGGGAAAATACGGTATACATTTTTTCCATTGTTACAACACTTTAAGTTTTTGTTTAAGTTTTTGCTATATTTTGATTTCATTTTGTCTTATTTACAGTTGATTTAGTTTTTCAATGGTTTAATTTATTATATTCTCTTAGAATTGTAAATTTTTGGTTATTTAAATTATTATGTTCTACAGTATTACGTTTACCATCATGTATTCCTAATACTGTATTTTGATAATTCTTGCGGAGTTAATAAATAAATTGAGTTGAATAGAGCCCGTTTTACATTTTTGGCTTGGCAGACGGATCCCGCAAGGATCGTTTTTTGCTCTTTGTTGTGTTATTGTTCTCCTTTATTTTGTGGCACGCTCGCGATCATGGTGTAGTATTGTGTTACTCACGACAGATAATGACTGAAGTCAACAAAAAACGCCTTGGGCTGCAGGTTAATTTCTAGCGTTTGTTTATTCAGAAGTTAAGGCACACTTTCTGACTTTACAGTCCAGAACTCAATGCTGTGACGGCGAATTTTTTTTCTACTATGCTAAACCCAAAACGTAATACTATAATAACGAATTGTTTACAGTGAGCCAAACATACGCCAAGACCCAGAGGCAGTTCGATGTTTGCCTCCCTTACAAGCATAGTGTCGGTGATAGTCTGAGAGAGAGTGCCAGTCAGTCTGTTCAGCTCCCTGTTTCAGCTCTTTTTTTCTACAAGACAGCCACTAGGCCTCGCGAAACCAGGAAATAAAACCAGATTTTTTTTCTAGTTGTTCCAGTTAGTGCAAATACTAGGTCAACGTCCCAGTTCTGTAGTTCCGTGCTTGGCAGCTGTGCCCCACTGAGGTACACATACAAGATCGTAGAAAAAAGCATAAAACTGAGAAATACAAAATTGTAGAGGGAATCAATAACAGCTAGAATTTTGCTCTTGCTTTCGTATTATAAGATGTCTTACGTATATGCTGACGACAAATCTATATTAGGTGAACAATAATCACGAACTCCTTAGTTACACATGTTCAATTAAACAGTTAATTTTTACTCCTCCCCAAGAAATCTACAAATTTTACAAGCATCTCTGCATAATTTTACTTTTAAAGGCCTATATGACCCCAACAGGCATTGAAGTATTTTTAACGCATTACAATGATTACACAAAGAATTCATAGTTATTATTAAACAAAAGAGACATAAGTTAAATAACTTGTCTTTTTCTGGCAAATTTCGAACGAGTGCATTGCGGTAAAGATCGCCATATTTCGCGTCCTTGGCGCGAGTGAGCGAGAATGACGTACGCAATGCAGAAAGCGTCTTTGGTCATCTACGTTTGTTTACCGATCTTTGATGACCTCGTTACTGTACTCATAACGTTGTTCGTCTCGTGCAACGAAAAATGGCCGTTCTTCAAATTTAGTATCGCTGACAACGAAGTAATAAAAAAATCAAAAGAAACAAGTTTTGCAGTAAGTTTACACAAAAAATAAATTGAATATTCGTAATGATAGCAGGATTTTATGTTGCAACAGTTTGTGTTATAGTGAGAGTTCAGTTTGACTTCAAGTTGTAATTGTGCGTTTTTTGAGCAAGCTATAAAGAAATTAAATACCTAAATAAGCAGTTAGCTTCCAACCTGTGATGACTAAAATTCCGGCAAAAAATGTCGCTTCGCATTTATTTGCATTTGCATTAACAGTTTTACCTTAACAGATAGCTCCCATTAGTAGAAAATTAGTTGTTCTACTGTTCTAAACATGTATTAATGTCATTCTTCTCTTAGTGCAGTACCTTAGCCTGAACAGTCACTGGTCTTGTTTAGGCTGATGCCCAATACAAAGAAACTTTATAGCCAAGGCCGGATTTCGATCTTTTTGGGCCCAAAAGATAATGAAATTATGGGCCCCTCAGACGGAGCCACCCTGTAGCTCACCCGCACCCTTCTTCAATATTTTTTACTCGTAATATCATAACATCATATTTTAGCGACATTCACATAGCTTGAAGTAAATTTATTGCAAACAATTTTTTTAAGTAAACTGGAATAGTTACCTTACAAGCCAATAAACATATTCTTTAAAAATGCCCATTAGTTTGCTGTTTATTGCAACCCAAATTATCATATGTTTCAACAACACAAAGTATTTTTTATACCAACTGTTAAAAAAGCGTGAGATCCCAACCTTGAGTGGCTATAGACTGCAGCCTATACTAGCCTATATAGCAATGCCTGATTCTGCCCTGATTACAGCCGTCAATTCTGCTCAACGTAGTTTTCCATACATTGAATGTCTGTTTGCAAATATACTTACGTTCGAGTTCTCCATCTATGAAGATCTGAAAGTCACCTGCCGTTGTTTCATAGGTGAAGCAAAAGTGATGCCAGTGACCATCTGTCAGTAGTCGTCCCAAATCATCAAAACGCCTGTTCAAAAGGACAATGTAGTAGAACTATTAAATCAATGGTGTGTACTTCGCTCCCAACACCAGTACTTTGATGTAAATATGAAATCTGCTTCATTTCACAAGCAATTTGTTACAGAAATATCTTGCTTTCGTTTAGGTAGATGCAATCATTCTGAGGTGAGCAAATTATGTTAACTAATGTTATCTAATCTGCGAAATGTTTACTTAAATTTTATTCTACCCCCAATTTTTTTGGAAGCGAAGGAACTATGTGCAGTGGACTTTACTGACTAATTAAAAGTACCAAATAAAGTAAAGTGATTTTAGTACTGGAAGGTTTTATATGATTTTCCGCTTTTAAACTATTTCTGCAGCTACCTTTAAAACAGTTTTTTATTGATAATTACGTCATTACAAAAAAGTTTAGTAAAAGGATAAAAATGACGTACCCAAGTTCTGCATTAGTGTCATCATCAACAAAAAATCGGAAGTCGTTAATCCCAGCAATCGCTTCAATTTCAAAAAAAGGCGAATTTGTGGAGACGCGAACCAACGTCTGAGGAAAAGGTCTGAAAGGTGCTGGAAAAGATCTCAACCACTGAAAATAATGAAAGTTTCTTCTTAAACGCATGCACTCTACACCGAGTCACACAAAATTATTGTCAAGAATTATCTAGTCAGCTAAAATGTTTCTTGAATTCCTTCACTAATTTATGTAATAAAGTAATGATTGGTATTCATCTACCTCATAAAGGATACCTTGATTTTAGTAGTAGTAGTAGTAGTAGTAGTAGTAGTAGTAGTAGTAGTAGTAGTAGTAGTAGTAGTAGTAGTAGTAGTAGTAGTAGTAGTAGTAGTAGTAGTAGTAGTAGTAGTAGTAGTAGTAGCAGCAGCAGCAGCAGCAGCAGCAGTAGTAGTAGTAGTAAGTAGTAGTAGTAGTAGTAGTAGTAGTAGTAGTAGTAGTAGTAGTAGTAGTAGTAGTAGTAGTAGTAGTAGTAGTAGTAGTCGTGGTCGTGGTCGTGGTCGTGGTCGTAGTCGTAGTCGTAGTCGTAGTCGTAGTCGTAGTAGTAGTAGTAGTAGTAGTAGTAGTAGTAGTAGTAGTAGTAGTAGTAGTAGTAGTAGTAGTAGTAGTAGTAGTAGTAGTAGTAGTAGTAGTAGTAGTAGTAGTAAGCAATTTATTTTGACAGCTTCGACAAAAAATGGTAGACCTACAATATGACAATCACAGATGTCATGATGACTGCCACTCAAGCACATCAGAAAAGTTCTCATTGGGAAGCCATAGCAGAGCCTTGTCCAAAGAAGATTAGTTTCTCCTGCCCTTGGTGCTACGATTTTGTTCTCTTGCACGTTTTTGCACGTTGTTATTTTTTTCGTTCAAATCAACAAACAGTTGAACATAAAATAAAATGTGAAGTGAAACTACCACACAGAAGGTGATTTTAGTGATGGTGTGCGCAGACGTTCCGCAGAATTCAGCGTTATTAGGTTCGTCATAGCGGCCTCGTGAAAATCCTGTATGTAGGGTCATAAAGCCGTCTAATGAATTGCACGGTACAAAATCAGCTGAAAAACACAAAGAAATAAGTGCTTTTCTACACATCGAGTCTTCGATTATCAGATAAAACATATTAAATTAGATCCATCGAAACGGTTGCCATTTTTTGTACTAGATTTTATCAGAGCTGCACAAATCTTTGAAACATAGAATAATGTAAATACATTATTTACAATTAGGATCTTTATCTTGTTTGCACTAATTGCTATACTTTAGTTCTTGAAGTTATACTGACATAACGTGTAAACCAAATATGAGAATTTTAGATAGATGGCAGCTATGTTGTTAGGTGATGTACTATTTCCACTGGTAAAATGATAGACTGGCGAAATAATAATAATAATAATAATAATAATAATAATAATAATAATAATAATAATAATAATAATAATAATAATAATAATAATAATAATAATAATAATTTATTATTATTATTATTATTATTATTATTTATTTAAAAAACAAATATACACAAGAAGGTGTCTGTTTGCAGGGAGTTGTTTACATGTAAATAAAATTTGAATATACATGTATTAAGATTTGTCACAAATATGGAGTTATATAAATAAAAGGTTGAGTGATAAAGTTACACAAACGCACACGGCATTAATTTAAAGGAAAACCGGATGATTGTGTAAACACGAGTTCAGAATAAAGAATGCTCTAAAATATTGAAAACTACAATAGCTTTTTTAAATCAAAGCTTAGATTAAATAATAATTACCTCGGATACAAATTTCGTTGAACTTTCAAAGCTACGCGCGGCTCAGTGAATCTACTAAGATTGGCAGCGGCGCCTTTTTGTCACGTGCGCGTGACCGAAAAATAGAAGGCGGTACCGTGATAAACCATGATCATGAACTGCTGTGTTAGTTTCATGACGTCATATGATGTAAAGCCCATCATGCGTTTAAGCAGCACTGCAACACCTATGCAAATGTGCTTGACGCGCAAGGGAAGATGCCTGCCATTGCACCAACTTTGGTTAGTTCCTGACGTAGGCAATAGCTGCGTTCGGTTGCCGTTAATTTACTTTCTAAGCTATTTATTCAATTATAAGGAACAATTGTTAACTTTTATAGGCAGGAAAAGGTGTATTTTGGACAGTAAATTAAAATGAGATTGAGTCTAAACAATCGTCCGGTCTTCCTTTCAAAATAAAGAAAGCTGACTGGCACACAACACTAATGCAGATTACATTTACAATGTTGATTGTGCAATTTTTATAGGCCTAATTTGTTTAACAGAAATTTCAATACATAGCTACCAAAATATATGGGGAGTAGATTGACAGATACCAAAACAGACGCATCAATCAGTTAATAATTTAGTTGAACAAAGTTGGCTTACATACATAATTAGTACAGGACTTAACTTCAGTTTCGTTTGTAAAAATACGGGCAATTTAGTCGTGTTTAGTAGGACTGTTCTTTCATTTCACAGATATTGAATTTTACGGAATGTAGATGACATATAACATATAGGCGAAATAACACACTGGGGAAGTTATAGATAACCAAAGTGATGTACTGAGGAAATGGCACACAAGTGAAACGCAATCGCTAGGATACCTGTGTACTTACGTTCATAGTCTGCAGCTTGAATGCTTCCGAGACTTCCAGCGAGTATGAACAGGATCTATAAAATTTTATTTATATTTTAAATCAGATTTCACAGACTACATACAATTCTTATTTCGTTTCATTTTATGAACACCAGTTTCAAGAAGGTCAACCTTGCATTTTCTGGTGCAGATTTAGCAACTGTGAAAAGGCTTATTCTGTAATACCAAAACACATTAAAAAAAATATTACTCTTTAAACAATAAGCCTTTTCATAGTTGCGTTGTGTGCACGCGCAGTTGCTGTAGGTCAAAGGTTAAGTGTACTACAGCAACGCGTCTGAACTACAGTCGTCATGTGACATGTGAGTAACACAAAGCATTAGTTCAGTACTTCAGTTGTTTTACGTGAACTTTACTTAATTATGCATTAGTCTGTGTACAGAGTGATTTATTAGCAGAATCTTGCTTGGGAACAAGGAAAAATGAAGTAAGTAAGGTTCTAATTAACTGGTAAAACTGTTACTATTACAATACGCTACGAGGCGTTGTCAAGTGTACACAAATGTGTTGTCTGGTACACTTAACCTCTGCCCTTTTAACGATCAACATCAATCGCTGGAACTGTGAAAAGGCTTATTAGCCTAACATCTATATTTATGTACAGCAGTGAAAATTGGGGTTTAACGATTACTCAAAAAAGCAGATTGACACATTTCATAGAAGTCTTCTTAGGAAAGTTTTAAAGACAAGATGCCCATACATAATCAAAAATGAAGACTTATACACCAGAACAAAAGAAATTTATTGGAGTTCAAATGTCAAGATCCGAAGATTAAGATGGCTAGGACATGAAGCACCAGTAAGCATCGCCTTAAAGGAAGCCTTAAAACCTTGCAAAAAACCACCTGGTAAACCTAAAGCAACTTGGATAACTAAGATAAATAAAGATGTTCAACAACTTCAACCAAATCTGGCTTTAGGAGTAGAAGAACTTACGCTGTTAGCTGCAGAGAGGAGTGGGTGGAATACTCTGATAAATGTTGATACCTCAATGCCTACAACAGATGGAATGAGACGTATAAGCGTAGGTATGTTTGATGTGCAGCAAAGAACTGAAATGTGCCTAGAAAAATCCTGTAACGTAACAAATTTTTCATCTTTCCATGTTACTTAACTGCTAAATTTTGCTGTTTTAATCATTTTATGGTCGAGTCAGTACATTTAAATATTTGCTCTGTCAGTTAAAAAAATTAAAAGTAAGAAATCTAAAAATGGGAATGTAAAATGCAGAAATTTTAACAATACATCTTTTGCTTGTTGTAACTGTGTTGTGAAACTTTTCTATCGAAAAAGCAGGAAGTGATTTGATTTGCGAAACGAAACCCGTCCGAAAAAAAACACGCCGTGACAACTAGATTACTTATGAACCAGTGATTAAGGCAGGTCTGAATTCAATTGCTATATCTCATCAATTCAACATTTCAAGGTTTTAGTTCGTTTACTCACCGTAGAATGGAGTAATTAAATTAATAATTGAATATAATTTAGAGGCTCAAGTGATCTGCTGGGAATTAAATGTTATTATGATTACTTATTACTGATGGGATGAACCAACAATTACAGAATTAAGAAACCGAAGATGTGTGAATTTTTCACATTTCCAGTTGTACATGAACTTAATTTTAAAACTCAACTCCCATTTATTTATCCATTACTAGTAAGTAATATCGTTATTATACTTAGAAAATGATTATTTCGTATATGTAAATACAGTAAAAAATTACCAACTGAAACGACCCAATCAGTAACAAATTTGCGCAACTAAGCATTGTAATAAGCACTTTTTGTTGTACTCCCACTATGAAGAACTTGCACAGTTGCTTTGAATGAAGTAATGTGTTCGTAGTAAAAACTTTAATACAGACAAACTCATGCGTAGTAGCGGCTGGATTAGCGGTCAGGCGAAACATGTCAAACTGGACACGGTTATTCTAGTGAGTTTAAGCTAAATGGTTCTTTTCTTCATGCAAATTTAGCTTTTGTTATATTCTTCACTTCCGTGTATTTGAGCCACTTGCGTTTCACTTTACGTAAAAACTCTTATCATCACATGTAGTAAAATCATCTACATCACATAGTAAAATTTAAACAGCGCCATAATAAAAGCATTTCAAAAACTAGTAGTTTACGCGAGTTTGTAGATAGGTGACCTATCCAAAAATCACAATTTTTAAATAAAATGATACACAGTTGGCATAAAATTTCGTGTATCCAATTGCTTTGCCCTATTAGCGAACTGCATTTCACACGCGTGAAGTTAGAAGCCTATCAGAATCCTTGTTTTACTTTTCAGAATAACTGCAGAAATTTTATTCATTAAACGCATATTACATTATTGATGTTAAGTTAGTGTGATGCTCTATACAATTAAAATTCAACGAAAGCTCAACAGGCACCGGGTGGCGTAGCTCAATGGTAGCCTGCTTGTTTCTTAACCGGGAGGCTGGGTGTTCAACTCCGACTCATACCAAAGACTTAAAAATGGTGTCGCTGGTTGTGTTCGACCAAGCACGCGGGTTTGTCAAAATTGTTGTAGTAGTAGTGGTACAATCTTTATTTGCCATTTTAAAAACATTGGCCATCATAATAAAGGACAGACAAATTAGTTCATATAAAAACATACACTATTCTAGGCAAATGCGTCTGGTGCAAGCTAAACTACAAGTGCAACTAGAAATTCAAAAATAAAATATTAACTAATTTAGTAAGGTCTGGGAAAAATGAAATTATGATTTGAGTAAGTATCATTGTGTTCGTATGTTGGATATTCAAAACGAGTCATTAAATGTTTTTTTTTAATTTAGACTTAATATTAGTAAAGAGCTGCTGTGTTTTAGTGATGTCGGTAATGAATTCCAAAGTTGTATTGCTTGCTTAGTAATGGAATTCTTTCCACCTTGATTGTTCGTTCTAATGTTTTTTAAATTTAGTGTTCTGTTATTCATACTAATAACTAATACAGTTCATAAGTAACATATGTGGGTAAAATTAATCGAGACCACCTTGGAAATAAGTATTGAGTTACTTAAGGTATTATGTCCTAAAGAAATCATTACTATTATTCTTAACTGGAAATAAGTATTGAGTTACTTAAGGTGTTACCCCTGGACTATGTCCTAAAAGAAATTATTATTATTATTATCTAGCGTTCTAATTCCGTTTGATCAGACGACGGAATATCGGAGATCGGAATATTAATGATCGGAGAACACTTTCTTCACGTTTACCCTATTTGTAGGTGCCTTTTCCTTATTACAGTCTACCGTAGAATTGTACAAATGCTTGTGTTTTCAACAAATACAATAAAAATGAAATTTAGTCTCGGTATTTGTGTTTTATTGGTTATTCTAGTATTAGCGATGATGGAAATTTATCTTACGTCGAATTTTCATGGATTTTTTAATAATAGTGTGTTAAATGTTATTTTTAGTAGATAGCTAATGTATCAATTTGTTACAGCTTTGAAAATAACTCACCTATGGTAATTTCTTTTTTACTAAATGTTTGGCATCATTCACTTTTAATTAATGTACATAGTCAATATTTTTCTAATCAATATATGTAATCATCATTTTTAATGAATGTATGTAAGCATAGTTTTTTAATCAATTTGTATGGTATCACTTCGAAAATGCTGTATAAGAAATCAGAGGATTGCTATCTAGCCTATAAAAACATCTGACTGTACATAGTTACATGGTGCTTAGCGTAATTTTAATTTTATAGTAATGGGATGAAACTGGTTATAGAAGATTATCACAGTGTTGCAACCTCAAGTCGGGTCAGTAAACGGAAGTGGGACCACTGGGAAAATTTCTGCTAAACAGTTTCATTTCCCCCCTGTTATTTACGCTGCTGTGTGAGGGTGTTTGTGAATTCGAATGTAACCAAAATACCTCTGCTGGTTCAGTGCCTCATTTTAGCATGCTAGCCTTCATGGATAGGTAAGTTCCGGTCCCTTCACAACCACCTTCATGAAGTGGGTTCTATCAATGATTGTTGGATACGAATGGACGCTTGCAGAGTGACCAACTGTACAAGAAAATGGGACATTACCTTCTTATAGCAGTCTCAGCTAACTTTTCAGGTTATGGACGAATAACTTTATTGTATGTCAAAAAATTAAATGCCAGAACCATGTCAGTCAATCATTATTATTGAAAAACAACCACGTTGATTTATTAGCATTGACGTTAAAGCACTCATTTGTCAATGCAAAATAATAAAGAAATAAACCAATTTACATCATGGTCTTAATAACTCTTGATAAGAAGAACTGAATCATTTAAGTTAATTAAAATCCATAAAATAAGGATATGATGCAAAGGTTTTGTGGCTGGGAAATCCAAGCTTTACCAAGAAAGCAAACACCGTCACCCAAATATAGAGAGACATTATACACATTTTTATTTGCCGAACGTTTCGGTATTTAGCAACGCTATAATCATAGTGGAACAAAGTTTGAAGCCTCCAAGTATATTAGATATATAAGTTTATAGTTACGTAATTATGTAATTGTATTTATGTAACCCTACAACAGAATATATTTGCAGGCTTCATGCCACGTTCTGCCTATAATTAAGGTCTTGCTAAATCCTGAAACGTTCGTCAAATAAGAATGTCTGAATGTGAATAATGTTCTTCTACATTTGGGTGCTGGTGTTTACTTTCTTGGTACATACTTTCAGTCTACTGAGATAATGTCGATTCGCATTTAATTAGTAACTCCAACATCATGATAATCAAAAGTATGGTATTTTAGTGATTTAGGGGGTGCTTTATTGGCCAGTTTTGCATCTGATCGTATGATCCGTGGACAGTGATGTAGTAACAGTTTCTGGAGTCCCTATTTATAATCTTTCCACAGCCATTTTGAATCATGTAACAGTTCAGCTAATGCTTGATTATAAGGCATATAAAACTCGGCTAATAGCTCCTTTGTTGACTGTAAAACAGTGAGATTACGTTCAGCCGAATTGATCCACAAATCCACGTCCTTTGGTGTTTTCTTTTCTGCAAAGTAATGAAATATTTTCAAAAGATTTCAACTTATGCTGTACTGTTAATTAATCAAAATAATTTGCTGCTTAGTTATTGCTACCAACGCTCACGAATTCATTCATTCACTCACTCATTAATCGAATCGTTTGTTCGTTTGTTCGTTCATTCATTCTTTTATTCATTCATCCATTCATTTAGTGATTTGTTTGCTTGTTTATTACTTTGTCTGTTCGTTTGTGTGTTTGTTTGTCTTTTCCCGTGTTTATTTGTTTGTTTTCTCATACATTTGATTATTTATTTTTTATTAAATTCGATATAGAATGCGCAGAAATCAAAACATAGAATAAAAATAAGCTCATGTTTTTGTTGTGAAATAAAGTGTAATTTAAATTCAATTACATTTAATCCTGGATAAATAATGTAAATTATATAAATCTTCTTACTAGGCAGTTTTAAGTGTTTGCTGATTTGCTGAAAAGCAATTGTGTTATTTTTCTGAACGTCCTCAGACTTCAGGAATAAGATCTGGTCACGTGGGAATACGCGCAAGTAGTGTTTGACGAATGCCACATAGCAACCTTCAAACAGTGGGGGTTTCTGCAAAAAAAACAGTCTTGAACCAATCGAAAGTTACCTACTGAATTACTTCTCAGCCTATTTTAAAATTAGGTAAAACTAGGTGCTGATAAGCACTATTACATTTCACTGTGATCTTGACCTTTTATCTGCTGACCGTGACCTCTAATCCGCTGACCCTAACTTCCCACCTCTCACCTGCTCTCGTTTGCCGAATTTAACGAGTAGGTGAAACTCGAGGTGCTCTTGCTGACAAGCATTACTATATTTGTTATGATCTTCAACTCTTATCTGCTGACTTTGATCTCTGATTTGTAAACCTTGACCTTTCATTAGCCAATCTTTAGAACTTGGTAAAACTCGGAAGTACTCAAGCTGACAGGTGCTATGATATTCATTGTGACCTTGACCTTTTATGTAGCGACATTGATTTATGATCAGCTAACATTGCATTGCGTTCTAATTTGACCTCCAACTGACCTCTCATCTGTCGAGCTTAACAGGATAACAGCTAGTTCTGGTACATATACATTCATGATCATTGCTTTACTATATTTAGCGATGTCTGAAATCAAAAGGGAGTCAAATAGTGTTCGGGCGTTTGTATATCTGTAAGGCACTTACAGTAATTGCTATCGGTTAAACCAACTGTATGTAGGTTATTACTCCTTCCTAAAAGCTGGGTGTTTAGCAATGCATATATATATATATATATATATATATATATATATATATATATATATATAATAAATTTAATTATCTTATAAACCTCTAATGAGATACTTCTGATCTTCTCGTCGAAAACGCAAGGGTATTCTTCAAAATTTCTAGGCAGTTTCATCATTGAACAAATCTTAAATTCTGCTATCTTCTTCGTAACCGCTGCATCTATTTGCTCTGCTGTAAATGTCTCGTTGCCTTTGGCATCCATCCATTTCAGAATCATTTTATACCATGATATTAACCTGTAAAACACACAAAATTGTATTTCAGCAATTATTTTTACATTTGTTTCCATATGCCATCATTGTGAAATAGAATGTTAACTGGAAGTTACTGGTTTCAACTGGCTCAAGCTTCAGAAATAAAAATCATTCTGTCCTTGCCACCGTGGAGTTAGGGCACTAATGTATAATACTGTTCCTTGGTTCAACCCTTGGCGCGTACACCTTCTTAGGGCTAAAGACCCGGTGTATGCCCTCACGGCATGCCGTTGTTTGTATATAGCTGCACCAAGAAATTGGAGAAAAACAACAAAACCAAATTTTAGAGACAAAAAAGGACGACAAAAAAAACGTGAGCCTAATGACAAATGCTTCAAATTTGGAAAAGCAATGACAACTGGCAGGCGGACAGCTGTGAAGTACACATGAAGAACAGAACACCGGTGATAACAGACATCATCATGTGCTAGCTTGTTCTCTTTATAAACTTTTTCCATACAGAAAACCACTGCTCAACCAATTGCAAGTAATGTTATGGGCATCTGGCTTAAAGCTAATATCATAATATTACTTGTAGGTTAGTTGGCCAGGTGTCTTTGAATAAGTTTAACACACATTCACACCTATTAAGCCTTCTTTCCTTCCTTGTCAACAGATGTCACTACTGTATACTGCTACTTCCACTTTTTACTGCATTAGTGCTGCCATCAAATGAAATTATTAGTTTAGTTGAATTTAGTTTCAACTTTTTTCTATTTAAAGTAGAATTACAATACAGATTACGTCTGATACAGGCATCTCCACGGTGCAACATGCCAGTGCTAGGTGCTAATAAAATAATAACGTGCATCACAAGCAATGTCACGTTTAATATGATAAATCAATTGGCTTAATTATAATCCTGAAATGATGATTAAACTTATACACATGAACAGTAATAGTAAAATACAAAGTAAGTTGGCTGGTTTAATCATCGAACGATAAATTTCTATTGAATTGTAAAGCGAGAAGTTGATTTAACAAATTATGTAAAATAAAGCAAGATTGACGGCCATTTTTGAATTTTTCAAATGCGTTTCTGTATAGAACTGCACAATTATAATTTTGTAAAGATTCACGTGCCACAATCTTTGGGTTGCTTAGGTCGTTCAACGTCTGATTCGATCATATTTTGCGCATTCGAAAAAGTAAAGGAAAGAGGCTAAGAGCTTCATGTAAAATCACCATAGTACTAATATTATTATTAATATTATTATTAGCAATTATTAATAGTATTATTAATAGTATTGTGATGCCGTCTATGATAACAACGGTTCATAATTTACTACATGTATTAGCTAAAAAAATTATTAAAAAAAACGAAAAGAAAAAATGTAAAATGAAACACTTTACAAGAGTTTATTGCTGACACTTACGTGTTGACTCGAAATGCAAACCAAGGAATTAAACCAAAATTTACTGAATCACGACTGACTTAATAACAGCAAACGAAGAAAAGAAAACAAAATGAAACCCGAAGCCGAACATGGCTCAGAACGCACTGCCCTCGAATCTACGAGAGCTGGTTCTCGAGAAAATTGGCCTAGAAAACTGAGCTCTGATTGGCCCACGCAATTTTACTTTCAATACACTACATTTTGATGAAGCCCGTGGTTTCCGAGACGGTTTAATCCTGCGACCCGCCACACTATTATAATTATTAATAGTATTATTATTATTACTATAATTATTATTGAATTATTATTATTATTATTATTATTATTATTATTATTATTATTATTATTATTATTATTATTATTATTATTATTATTATTATTATTATTATTATTATTATTATTATTATTATTATTATTATTATTATTATTATTATTATTATTATTATCATTATTATTAAATTAAAAAATTAGTATTGAACGAATAGAAGTTGATGTACTTTAAGGTTTTATAATTAAGTTAAAGATATAGTTAGTGACACGATGGATATAATATTGTTGTTTCAGGTATCTACTATTACATAAAGTGAAGAGTGAGTTTGAGGCTATTATTCTCTATTGTGCAAAAAAATGAAATTCGAAATCTGCATATTAATGCCCAAGCAGTTAAACTGACAAAAGTTTCGCTTAAGTTTATACAAAGAAGTGTGAGATGATGCAGATCAACACTCATATTGCTTTACGGCTTTCACTTGCTTGGGCTATCAGCGTTTTTATTGGTCAGTTTTGCTCAGTGCTTTTCTCTCACAAGAGAAGATTGCCATTGGGTTTTGGTAAGCATGTGGCAGGTTGGCTGAACATAAAAGCCTGCGTTAATCTCTGCCTCAACTTTTGACATCAATGTCTGCCATCAATATTTCAATACTGTGGAGGAGTTAGCACAACGAAGTGAGGCGCATGTAGAAATTTGCAATCAGTTTATTGTAAACGTGTACAATGTTCACTTCAATAACAAATTTATAACAAATTTGAACAAACAGTCATAAAAGTTAGCAATTTGATGCTGTAGAAACTTTGCATTCTTTGACATTGCTTTAACAATAGGAAATTCTTTTACATTGCTCTCCTTAGATCAACTTAAAACTTGCAGGCCTTGGGAGAATTGACCTGTAAATCACATGACCAGAGAAGCAAGTTCCTATTATATATATATATAATAATCTTTATTTGCCATAAAAAATCGATATTCACAACTATAAAAGCATAAAAGAACATCGCAGCATGAGAATAAAATTCACACAACTGTTAAAGGCAAATGCGTCCAGTGCAAACTAAAAACTACTGTGCCAAAAATTTAAAACAAAATATACATTATAATATTACATGGAAATTATAATAGACTATATACAATATATACATATAATTTAAAATGGACGTGGGTAAATAAAATTTGTGGATGAATATATATTATCGTTTACGTATGTAGGGTTTTCAAAATGATTTAATGTATGTATTTTTAATTTTGATTTGAATTCGTAAAAATACTTGATTTGTTTTAAATTTGATGGCAGGGTATTCCAAAGTTGAACTCCTTGTTTAGTGATAGAATTGTTGCCGTATTTGTTATTAGTGCGTATTTGACGAATATATTGTGTGTTCTTGGATTTAATGTTGGCTCCAAGAGGAGTGGAAGCTTATTTTTGATGAAGGGTGTGTTAATATTGTTGATGTATTTATATAAAAACAAGATTGTGTAGAAGTCTTTATGTGCTTGTAAAATTGGGATTTTAAACATTGTTCTTAATTCTGTTGCAGAGGTTTGATTTGTTATGAGGGACGTTTTATTTGAATAGCCAGCGACTAATCTTAATGCATAATTTTGAAGACTATTTAGTTTGTTATAGTTTGTCACCTATACTCTACAGACTACTAATTAAACCAAAGTCTACTTGGCTTCTTTGATAGCAGAATAAAGAATATTTGCTTACAGAAAGCTGTGTCATAATTTTTCTCTATTTTAACTTAGAGAGAATTAAAGCATGAAATTAACAATGTAATTACTCTGATTAATGAATATCTATGAAAGCAAAAGGAAGTAATATTTAGAAACAAATTAATCTCTGACAAACTTTGTATAATTGGTGTAAAGTACAATTCAGTACTTTAGTGTAGTAGGCTGATAATTAAATGGGTCGCATAATACTACAATCGCGTACTCGGTACAATAAGCGGCAGCGCAGGTGAAACATTTATATTAGTGACAAAGTAATATGTTCCACAACCATGTAGGAGTTAGCACAAAGAAATGACACAGAGGTAGGCATTTATACTACTAACAAAGTAGTATGCTCACAACTATGTAATAATTGATACAGAGTATTGGCACAGAGATGTAGCATTTATAAAACTGGAAAACTAAAAATTGCTTTGCATTTCATGCTAGAAGTCGTGAGGTATGACAATAAACTGTTAAACAGAAGAAC